>BMAO01038986.1:35994-128619 GCA_019973975.1 Trichonephila clavata | reverse complement strand
ATTATATACACATGGTGTGCAAAAATTAAGGACGAGACGGTTTTTTCAATATAACTTTGTACAAAAGCATTCCAAATCAACACATTTACTACCGTAAGATCCCCAATACGTAAGGACATGAGTAATGTAAGCAACACTTACTAAAGAGAAATCAGAGGGATAAAAAAAAGAAGCTTTATTGAAAAAGTAGCATGGAGCGCAATGCGACTGAAGGCCGAAACATCCCTGTGATGGGTGTCCAGCAAGAAATATCCGGTCTTTAGTAGGGGATATGATCTCCCCTGACTGCTAGGCAGGTTTCACAGTGTCTGCCCATGCTGAGAATGAGGGTGTCAATGAGTTGTTGAGGCATTGCTGCCCATTCGTCTTGCAGCGCCAATCGAAGCTCCGGAATCGTTACTGGTGGTAAGGTACGAGCTGCCAAGTGTCTGCCTAGAAAATCCCATACATGCTCGATGGGATTGAGATCCGGAGATCGTGCCGGCCAATCCATACATTCAATATCCTCACTCTCTAAGAGCTGTTCGGCAGCTACTGTGCGATGACATGGTGCATTGTCGTCCATGAAAAGGAACTGCGGACCCATAGCGCCTCTAAAAAGACGCACATATGGAAGAAGAATCTCGTTACAATAACGGGTCCCGTTGACTGAACCTGCGTCGAAGATGTGAAGGTCTGTACGACTACCAAGCATGATGCCTCCCCAAACGAGAACACCGCCACCTCCATACCTGTCCCTTTCAATGATGTTCGAGGGATGATTGCGGCTTCCCCGCTCTCTCCAGATGAGTATGCGATGAGAATCGCTACTCAGACTGAATCTGCTCTCATCTGTAAAGAGTACTCGTCCCCATTCATTGTCTCTCCAATTCCGGTATTCCCGGCACCACAGAGAACGCCTTCTCCGATGGGCAGGCGTTAGAGGTACACACCGTACAGGGCGTCGTGCAAACAGACCACCACTGTGCAGTCTTCTGGCCACGGTAAAACGCGATATCGGTCGTCCAGTCGCCTGTGTCGTGTGTCTAGCGATTTCTCCC
Source organism: Trichonephila clavata (assembly GCA_019973975.1). Taxonomy (NCBI): domain Eukaryota; kingdom Metazoa; phylum Arthropoda; class Arachnida; order Araneae; family Nephilidae; genus Trichonephila; species Trichonephila clavata. Next base: position 127,579 of record BMAO01038986.1, on the reverse strand, counting down.
GCTGTCTGCCGCCTGTTTCTTCTGGCCTGTAAGGCAATATACCGGTCATCTGCGGGTGTGGTTCTCGTGGACGACCACTACTGAACCCCCGGATAGCTGTTCCTGTAGTTTGAAATTGTCTCCAAAGTCGTGAAACGATGCTGTGAGCAATTCCGAACTTTGCAGCCACACTTGTCACACTGCGACCTTCCTCCAACTTCCCAATGATTCGACCTCGGGTAAAAGCATCCAGATGTCGTCTAACAGATTGATTATTCGCCATTTCTCGCTGAGACAGCAACTCGGTGTGATTTTAACTGCTATACGGTGTGCAATCTCTTTGCCAGAAATACTAATCTTACACCGACAACATGCTTTACTACTCAGACACTCCCCCATTACGTCTACCTGCATATCTGCGCATGTGCTACCGTACATCACCTCACTTAATCTCCTGATTGGTCTTTCTGTCCGCTCTGCCTCTTCGTTCAGCTGATATGCTAATTTTTCGACTTCGTCCTTAATTTTTGCACACCAGTGTATATGTGTATATATATATATACTCTATAGGAAAATCTTCTTCCATTTTCACCAAAGAAAAGAAATTGCTTTCAGAACAAGACCCAACGGGACCCTTTATAATAGAAAGAAAATAAGCATTTTTATGTGCAGAACTGAATAAAGGCATGCATTCAAAACTTTCGTACAACGAATGACATAATCCTGTATCTACATACAAAGATACACAGGATTACATTATTCTAAACTTCCCTTGGCTTCTTAAGACCCATGGAATGCTATTCTTGCACAGATGAAGCTGTATTTTACAAGATCAAGAACCCATTTACTTGAAGTGCGGCATTCATAAAATGTAATCTCATTCTTCCCAGCTCCGTAAAGAAAATATTTGTTTGGGGGGGGGGGCTTCTATCCGAAAACTGAAAATTCATTGAGGTTTTAACGGAATAAAATAACCTTGATCTCCATTAACTTCCGTTGTAAAAGGTAAAAGAGAACACCAAAAATAAACTAACTCCATTTTTCGAAACATATATGCGCAACACATAGAATTATTTTTCCTGTAGAAAAGGACGAGATGACATTTCATTCATACTCAAAAGGTTTTGGAATAATTTTGGTTTCTTATCTATTCAAGTTTATCCTCCAGGTGTAAAGCAAAGAAAGTTTTTCCAAAACTATGTACTTTTTGAACTACGTATTCCTGATCCAAATGTGTTTAAAATAGGGCTGAATTCTAAAGCATTTGAATCAATATATTTAAAGCTGAAACGTATTTGTATAAAAAGAACAGATAACATTAATAGAAAAGATAGCCTTAAAACTTAATTAAGGTGTTGTAAATCAGATACTTTATTAACAAGTAAAATAAAAAAAAAATTAAGTCAATTCCTGCTTAGGGCAACAAAAAAAAATTTTAGTTAAGCTACTTTTTATTAAATAGTTACAATTAATATAAATATGTATGTACATATGACAGAATCGCAATATTAAGTGACAGAACAGAAAGCGATTTTCCTTTCTATATATGGTGTTGGACTGTTTTGTTTGTTTGCTACTATTTATTTATTAAATAAAATAGTACAGTAAAACAGAAATCGGATTCTCAGGAATTAGCACATCACAGGTGAGATTCGAACCGACGACCTTTTGAAGAACGCGAAGAATTAGAAGTCCAACACACCATAAATTGCGCTACAGACACACACTGAATTATTTTCCTTTCTATATATTCTGCTGGACTATTATTTTTGGTACTGTTTATTAATTTTTAATAATGAATTAATATTTGAAAAATCGGTATTAACATCAAGTGGCATCCACTACAAGTTTAAAAAAATGTATTTGAACTTGAATGGATGAATAGAAAGTATTTTATCAACGATTGAAAATTTGAACAAGATATATACAAATAAATAAATAAATATAGGCTGAAATGAACTAAAAGTAGGAATTAAAAAATAGATTTAATGTGTGTCTGATAATTTAAAAAATTTCTCCCTTCTGAGAAATGAGAGATGGAGGAAGATAAAAAGACTCCTGTCCTAAGACGTCGACCACAACGAAACTTAATCAGAAAATATCAAAAGCTGCGCTAATTTGCGGGCGAAGTAAATAACCTCAGACACTGAAGGGGAAAAATACAATAACAAAAAACTATTGTAGAGTAATGAAATTTGAACAATGCAATTGTCCAGTTAACATGTTTCATTTATAAAATTTTCATGAGCACAGGTTATTGTAAGTTCAAGATAATGCATTTCAAACGTGAAATGCTGTCACATTAATAGCCTGTGTAACCTCCGGAATTTTGAAAGCAAGCCAGTAAGCGTGCATGCATTATGTCATAAAGGTCCCAAATGTCACTTTGTGGTATGGAGTTTGGGATGGTGGGGTCCTAACTGTGACCCTACAAACTCCGCTCGGTACGTCTCTAAGTGTGGGAGGAAACACAGTATCACCAACAAACGCCATAATAACAAATATATTTATTCAAGTTCGGAACAAACACTTAAACAATCACAAGTTTAACTATAAGAAGAAACCTAGGAGTGATCGCTAGAACGTCAATTAATCCTAATACTCAATTCTAAGTAAACCCGACAACCAGAAATGGATAAGGAGAACGATCACTAACGGACCTCAGGCCGGTACTGAATCTACTATCTTAAATCTTCAATCTAATAATTTAATCTCAGAATTTACACCTTTTAAACGCGTGCTAAGTTCGTGAAGTAACTGTCCAATGTTCAACTCACTTGACAGCGCTTCGCGGCTATTTCTCCTCTCTACATCTACAAAACCTATATACTTTATATAGTCGAACTAATTAACATATATCTATCTCGTGTTTTTCCTGAAAGGCTGTGCATTAGTATAAATGCTAGCCCCAAAGTTTCCCAAGAGGATTAGTAAGAATATCTCGCGAATAGCCCGTCACAAGTTCCATGCTTGTTGTACTTGTGTCAATCCTGGGATGGTCAGTGTTGACTGTGGATGATGCTAGAGTTGTCTAATGATATCCCAATTGGAGACAGATATGGTGATCTGGCAGTACTATAGGTTGAACTACCAGACTGACGTACACATTTGAAGTCAGAGTGTTTGAGATAATCACGAGAGTGTCCTGCTTTCGAAGGAAACTGCTCCCCAGATCATGACTCCAGGTGTAGCTTCAGTGTGTCTGAGCCACAGACAGTTCTTTGCAGGCATTCCCTTAACCTCCTTCTGACCAACACATGACCATCACTGGTAGTAAGGCAAAAGCTGCTTTCATCAGAAAACACAACAGATCTCCACTCCGTTCTCCAATGAACTCTAGATTGATACCACTGGCGTCGCAAACAGCAATGGCTTGGAGTCCGTGGAATAAAAGTTACAGGGACCCTGGATCGGACCTGTCCTTGAACTAACAGATTTCTAACGGTTCTTTGTGTCACTGTGGAATCAACTGCAGCTCGAATTTCCGCCGCAGACGCAGTACGATGCGCAACGCCCGTACGCTGAATACCGTGGTCTTCATATACATTTTTCACATTTATAATTTAACGATAACTAAATAATTATCAAATTATATCTCTCCTTTGAATTTATATTAGTGCAATTTTTATATGAATAAATGTTTATTATGGTCGCATTATAAAGAAACAAGAGCTTAATTGGCGACGAACCTCGTAACTTTGAACCCAGGTCATATAACGAGGACGACACCTTAGCGGGAACTACCACTCTCTCCTCAACTTACACACCCCATCAACTGGAGGACTTCATCTTTCTACAGATTTTTTGCTGTGCATTAGCTTCCCTACACGGTGGGTCTTCAGTAGCGCAAGGGATCGAATGCATGACACGCCGGCTACGAGTCCATGACATTGACCACTAGGTTACCGTAGCCAAATTTTTCTATGACATACGAGTCATAGTCCAGTCATATTAGTCAAGAATTAGGGTCAACTGCGGAATGAGAGATGATAAGCTGAAAATTTGTATAGACCATTATTTTGTCATTCTAAATGTTGTCTCAAAAGTCTTATAAAATCTCGTGTGCGCGTCTGAAGATATTCAAGGTCAAAGGTTAAAAAAATCGGGTTTTTTTGCAAATATCTCGTTTCCTATGGCTTTAATGCTATTTACATTTATTATAAATATTGTACAGAATAAAATTTTCTATAACTTTAAATGAAACATTTTTTTATACATCAAACCGTTTTTGAGATAGAGGGCACTGTACGCGCAACGCTTAGCTATCTACAGCAGAACGCAAGGTCAACCGTTAGTCGCATGATATAATACGCCGTATAAAGTCTTTTAGCCTTAAAATATATATAGTTAAAAACAAGTGGCATTTTTTATTAATTATTAAATTACATTTCATTAATCAAGTATATATTTTTAATAACCCTCATCTGTCCGTAGAAATATTTCATCGTTGTCTGGGTGGAATGGCCTTCTCGAACAGCTCACTAAATAATAAGGATTTTTCTACTTCTCAGATCATGTTTCTTCCTTTTATTGATCATCCTGCCAATAATGTGGACACAATTTATACTACTTTTCATTGTGCTGCAAATATTGCCAAGTTACATGGCCAATAAAACACAAAAAAAGTGTTTTATTACTTTTGATCAACCTCTCTACTCTAAACCACGTGAAATAGTTGCTGCGTCAGATGCTAACTCAGAATTTTGTAAGTTGTTGTTAAAGTAGGAGGATTTCATATGCCCATGTCCTTTCTTGGATCCAAAGGATATATAAGGGGCGGAAGTGGACTCAAAGAAGCTCTAGGTAAAATATATGCTACAAATTCAGTCGATAAAATGTTCAATGGCCATGCTTATTCAAGAAGTATCAGAGGCCATACATTATTACGACTTGCATTATCAATGATGATCTTCGAAGACATGAAGATTGAAGATTGTGTGTTAAATGAGTTAACTGAACAAATCAATTGCTGAAATGTTTCCTATGAAGATGTTGAAGGGTGTGTAGGTAACTCAAACTTATTTATTTATCCATTTCAGAATAAACTGAAAGAATTAAAAGCTCGATGTCCTACAGCACAATTATGGGTATAATATTTCGAAATGGGATCAATAGCACTCGACTTCATTCGCGCTGAAAGACTGGGACTTTTCAAAGAACATTTTAATGCTGTACGAAGAATGCTGCTGTATTTTCATGCTAGTGGTCCTTTTTTGTATGTGAAGTCTGTGCATTTATATCTTCAAGATATGGTCGATTTGGAAAATACAATGGATGGACAGACTTTTAAGAAATTTAAAAAGGGACTCTTCACCGTGAAACGAACAGAGAAATTTAATTCTGGTACATGGACAGATATGATTATCGAACAAAGTCTAATGAAATCTGTGAAGACAGAAGGGGGAGTGTCTCGTAGTCGAAGTACTCAAGAAAGTGTTTTATGTAAATGGGTATTTGCTATGTAGGCTACAAACACAATTTGTAAGGAGATAGAGAAGTTTTATACCATTTCTTTAAACTCTACTGAACAACACGTTAATGTTAAGAATTCAAGATTAAAACGAGATAATACTGATGTAAGTAAACTGGTTGAATGGTTTATACTTCATAGTCCCTTTCTAAATAAGCAACAATTGGTATCTTTAGCTTCCGTAATGGTTGGAAATGATCAAATTAACAGTCACAAAGCCCATAAAATCGGTTTAGAATCAACGGTAAAGATAACTGGTTTAAAATTTAATGAAATAAAGTTAAAACAATCCGATAAGGTTTTACCACTTTCGATTCTCAACAAATCTGTCAAAATTAACGGTTGTAGAGTTTCAATTGATCTATTGCTACTCTTCCGAAGAATAACTGAAAGCAAACAGTTTGAATGTAATCTTCAAGAATATCTCCAATATGAACTAAGTCCATATCCATATCCTTTACTTGATAATTATGGCACGTGAAAAACCACGAAAGCGGCATTATATGACAATAAGACTCCTGTCGATTTCGACCTCGATGAAAATAATGTAACATACATTAACGATGGTGGGTTTCTTCTGCATCGCGTCGTATGGAGTAAAGACGATACTTTTTCAATAATTTTAGATAAATACGTAAAATATTTACAAAAACATTATGATTCTCAAAATCGAATGAAGTTTGCTTCGACGAAAAATTGATCGTATCAATTAGCCAAGAGAAATTTTTGTCGAATCGATGTAATAAAAAAGGTTTTATTAACATAATGATTGGAAAATTAGAATCTGTTGATATCAAGACAAAACAGGCCAGAGATGATGCAGATGTTCTTATCGTAGAAATAGCTATTGAAGAATCGGAACATCACAGGACTGCCGTCACAGCAAGAAAAGATATTGATTTGCTCGTCATTTCGATTGGACGTATTCAAGCAGATCAAGAAGAAGTGTTCTTTAAAAAAGTTGGCAAATGGAATGTTGAAACTCAAATATACTCTTCGAAAAACTTTTAAAAAAATCCTCATTGTAAAAAGCACATTTTATTTCTGCACGCATTTAGTAGCTGGGACACAAAATCTGCATTTTTTAAAAAATAGGGGGGAAAAACTTTCATTAGAATATTTTAGAGAATGTTCCGCATTTGGATCAACTAGCTCAAGTATTCCAAGAAGAAAACTGTCCTGTACAAACATTACATGAAAATGGAGTACGAGTCTTGTTGGCGATATACAATGCTCCAAAACCCGAGAAGAGTATTAATAATCTTCGTTATTCTCAATTCATCAAGTCAACAAAGCTCAATAAACCCGTGCAGTTATCCAATCTTCCACCAACAAGTACAGAGGCTCATCAACACATCAGCAGTGTATATTATCAAGTTCAAACTTGGTTAGGGAATGATTTAGAACCCCAGGAATGTGGTTGTATTTTGCGAAATGAATTCTTGGAATCGATTACGATAATATTATCGTATGCTCCAGATGAATTACTTAATACAATAATTTGGAACTGCAAAAATGGTCGTAGTTCACGCTGTGGATGTAGGAAATCGGGATTGCAATGTTCTTCAGCTTGTGGCCAGTATAATGGGCAAACTTGCTTCAATGCTTCACGATATGAGAGCGATCTCGATGAAGATTGTACTTTTGATCCCAAAATCCTTCTAGATTTGGAGACAAATACCCTTGACGACGAAAATAATGAGAATGAATTGGAAATTTTCAAGTAGCCGTAAGACAATGAAGAAGAAGAGGAAGAAAAAATAACATTCATGTTCGTCTTATTAAAATTTTTGTAAAACCTCTTCACACATCCTAATTTCAATTGTAAAATTATATAAAACGATATTTCTAAATAAAAATATAATTAAAAATTACTTAGATTATTTTTTCACTACTTTAAATGTAATTAGTGTATATAATAATAGAATATAACTAAAAAATACCTTAAGCATTTCTGTCAACAACTATACGAATATGTCTTTTTTAAAGAAATATATACTTGATTAATGAAAACTATTATTAAATGTAATGTAATAATTAGTAAAAAATGCCAAATGTTTGTAACTATATATATTTTTAAGGTTTATAAACTTTATACGATGTATTATATTATGTGACTAACGGATGACCTTGCATTATGCTGTAGATAGTTAAGCTCCCTCTATCTCAAATACGGTTTAATGTGTAAAAAAATGTTTCATTTAAAGTTATAGAAAATTTTAATCTCTACAACATTTATAACAAATGTAAATAGTATTAAAGCCATAGGAAAAGAGATATTTGCAAAAAAAAACGATTTTTTTAACCTTTGACCTTGAATATCTTCAGACGCGCACACGAGATTTTATAAGACTTTTGAGACAACATTTAGAATGACAAAATAATGGTCTATACAAGTTCACAGCTTATTATCTCTCATTCCGCAGTGAAACCCTAATCTGACTTACGGACCCCCGGGGTTCCACCCCAGTTTAAGAACCGCTGATCTTTGATGTTTTTTCATAGTATATAAAATACTACTCTTCGAACATTTTTCATTTTTTTTTTTATCTATTTGTTTAATTTGTACTTAAGAATTCTCTATCCCCAAAATTAATTGAATATCTATGCTGGTGCTGCTATCTACTGGCGTAAAATGCAACTTAAAAATAAAGCAAAAATTTAATTATTTTTAAATTGAAAGAAATGGTTGAAAGTTTTTATTTTTCAAACCTTAGCTTTCTCTTCAGTTTTCTGAGCAGAAAGTGTAATTTTATAAAAACTAATGAAAAGAAAAAAGTTCTTAAAATAATTTTTAAAGCTTATTTATTTGCTTATGTTTCATTAGTAAGAAGTTTATTTTAACCATATTTCGATCAAGAATTTAATGCGCTCAGTGAAAAAAATATATAATTATCATTTGTATAAAAATTACAACTTTTGAATGTTTACTTTGAATGTAAAAATTAAAATCATAATTATTAGCAATTCTAGTCACGATTTCAGAAGTGTATATTTGTGAAGTAATAAAAAAAGACGCAATTATAATTTCTAATCGTAAGTCATACATCATATTAAATATATATACTAACAAAAGTAAATATTATAAATTTCTTCCATTAATACACAGGCCACGTATTCTCCAGCAACAATTCTACTAAATTACTACATATATGAGCATTTACTGAAAATTACTACATTAGATGAGAAATTTTGATCATGCAATGAAATTTACTATCGTTATTTGTCGTACATTTTTCCTTCACAGCTTTGAATTCAGAATTTTTACCTATTATGAATAAACATTCTCTTGATTCGAAATACTTTTGTTCAACAGAAAAACAGTTCGATTTTAATGTTACTATAAATAGTTATAATGCAAATACCTGTTTCTCTTTGGGTCCTTGAAGTTTAGAAACTTGTTTTAAATAAAAAAAATACCTAGTTAATAACATTTAATTACAAATCTATGAAGAAAAACATTCGCCATTAAGGCTAAGAAAAGAATCATGAAATACATTCTATAACAGAAGAATTGGTCAAATAAAAATGATTGATATTGAAAAACATGACACTTTCCGAAAAATAAGTATTATATATATATATATATATATATACTAGCTGTTACCCGCCCGCTTCGCTGGGTATTTCATGATGTTTTATAAATTTTTGCTGGTTATATATATGTATAAATTTTTGATATTTAAGTCCTAGCATTAAGAATTCGATTCTATTGAAAAATATACGCCCCTCAATGCCACTTGGGGGTCGATTTTCACGAAACGCATTCTGTGGAGTATTTCTATCTTATGAGATGAATCTGCTAACCAAATGTCAAGACTGTGCGTCTAATAGTTTAAAAATCGGAATAATTATTTATATCTCCCCTTAACCCCCCGCAACACCCCTTGGGGGTCATTTTTCCCAAAACCTATTTTGTAGTGGATATTTACTGCATGAAAGAAACATGTCTACCAATTTTCAAGCAGGTTGGCCAAGTAGTTTAAAAACGAAAATATTTATCTATTACGCCCCTTAAAGCCCCCTCCCCCGCAACGCCACTTGGGGGACCCCAAAAACCATCTTGTATCTGATCTCTACTCTATGAAAGGAATCTATTTATCAAATTTAAAGACTGTGCGTCTAATAGTTTAAAAATGGAAATTCTATAACACCCCTGCAACGCCACTTAGAGGTCAATTTTCAGCAAACTCATTTTGTAGAGGATCTCTACTCTATGATAGGAATCTGCCTACCCAATTTCAAGATTGTACGTTGAGTAGTTTAAAAATGGAAAGAATTACTTATAACGCCCCTCAACCCCCCGTAACGCCCCTTGCGGTTCGAATTTCGCAAAAAATCTGTTCTTAGCTGATCTCTACTTTATGAAAGGAACATGTCTACCAAATTTCAAGTCTGTAAGTTGACTAGTTCGTGAGATATCGTGATTAGTCAGTCAGTCAGTGAGTGAGTCGCTTTTCTCCTTTATATCTATATATATAAAGGAGAAAAGCGACTCACTCACTGACTGACTGACTGACTAATCACGATATCTCCGGAACTATTCAACCTATAGATTTGAAATTTGGTAGACATGTTCCTTTCATAGAGTAGACATCAGCTAAGAACGGATTTTCCAAAATTCGAAACGCAAGGGGCGTTACGGGGTTAAGGGGCGTTATAAATAATTGTTTCCATGTTTAAACTACTTGATGTACAATCTTGAAATTGGGTAAGCAGATTCCTTTCAGAGAGTAGAGATCCGCTACAAAATGAGTTTGGTGAAAATCGACCCCCAAATGGCGTTGCAGGGGCTTAGGGGGCGTTATAGATAATTATTTCCATTTTTAAACTATTTGACGCACTGTCTTTAAATTTGATAAATAGATTCCTTTCGTAGAATAATGATTAGTTACAAAACGGGTTTTGTGAAAACAGACTTCTAAGTGGCGTTGCGGGGGATTAAGGGGTGTAATAGATAAATATATCCGTTTTTAAACTTCACCTATCTGCTTGAAAATTGGTAGGTAAGTTTCTTTCTTGGAGTAAATATCCGCTACAAAATGGGTTTGGGGAAAATTGAAACCCAAGGGGTGTTGCAGGGGCGCGGGGGGTTTAAGGGGCGTTATAAATTCCGATTTTTAAGTTACTAGACGTACAGTCTTGAAACTTAGTAAGCAGATTCCTATTCATAGGGTAGAGATACGCTACAAAATGGGTTTCGTGAAAATTGCCCCCAAGTGGCGTTGCGGGACTTAAGGGGCGTTATAGATAATTATTTCCATTTTTAAGCTATTAGGCGCTGTCTTTATATTTGATAAATAGATTTCTTTCATAGAGTAGAGATCAGCTATAAGAAGGTTTTGTGAAAACAGTCCTCTAAGTGGCGTTGCAGGGGTTTAAGTGGCGTAATAAATAAATATTTTCGTTTTTAAACTACTTAACCTACCTGATGAAAATTGGTAGGAATGTTTCTTTCATGTAGTAAATATCCGCTACAAAACAGGTTTGGGGAAAATTGACCCCAAGGGGTATTGCGGGGGCGAGGGGTTTAAGGGGCGTTATAAATTCCGATTTTTAAGTTATTAGACGTACAGTCTTGAAACTTAGTACGCAGATTCCTCTCATAGGGTAGAGATACGCTAAAAATGGGTTTCGTGAAAATTGCCCCCAAGTGGCGTTGCGGAACTTAAGGGGCGTTATAGATAATTATTTCCATTTTTAAACTATCAGACGCACAGTCTTTATATTTGATAAATAGATTTCTTTCATAGAGTAGAGATCAGCTATAAGAAGGTTTTGTCAAAACAGACCTCTAAGTGGCGTTAGAGATAAATATTTTCGTTTTTAAACTACTTCACCTCCCTGCTTGAAAATTGGTAGGAATGTTTCTTTCATGGAGTAAATATCCGCTACAAAGCGGGTTTGGAGAAAATTGACCCCCAAGGGGTGTTGCGGGGGGTTAAGGGCAGATATAAATAATTATTTCTATTTTTAAACTATTAGACTCACAGTCTTGAAATTTGGTTAGAAGATTCCTCTCATAGGATAAAAATACACTACAAAATGTGTTTTGTGAAAATCGACTCCTAGGTGGCGTTGCGGGGGTTCAAGGGGCGTTATAGACAATTATCCCCATTTTTAAACTGTTAGATGTACAGTCTTGAAATTTGATAAGCGGATTCCTTTCGTAAAGTAGAGAACCGCTACACAATGGGTTCCCGAATATCAACTACTAAGTTTAATTTCGGGAGATTTAAGAGGCGTAATCGATAAACATTTCCATTTTTAAACTATTTGATCATCCTGCTTGAAAATTGGTAGGCATGTTCCTTTCATGGAATAGAGTTCCTCTAACAAAGAGTACAACGAAAATTGACCCCTAAGGATGTTTGCGAGGGGTCAAGAGGAGTTACAGAAAAAAATTAATGTTTTTAATTGTTAGACCCATATACTTGAAATTTGTTAAGCATGTTTCTTTTGTTGAATAGGGATCCACTAAGAATGTATTTTAAATAAATCAAGTTCTGGCGGCAGGGGTTACTGGGGACGTATTGACAAAAAAAATTACTTTTTTCAAGCTACGGACTATAATAATGAAATTTGGTTTGCATTTTTCTTTTGTTGAATTGAAATCCGCTAAGAGCGGTAATTTTGGAAAACGGCTCTCAACGGGATTACGGGGATATTGATAGTAAAACTTTTGTTTTTTTCTGTTAGATTTAGACTTGAAATTTGGCTTGCATGTTCAATTTACGGAGTAGAGATCCACCGAAAATTGGTTTTGTGGGAATCCACTTGGTTTTTGAGTTACGAAAGAGCAAACATCATTCTATACTTCAATTTTAGAGATTTTTAGAAAATACAAATTAGATGAGTTCTGCCCTTTTTTTTTATCAACAAGTGACAGTTACAGGTAGTAAAGTATATTTTTCAATTCAATCGAATTCTTAATGCTAGGACTTAGATATCAATAATTTATACATACAAATAAGCAGTAAAAATTTATAAAACATCATGAAATACCCAGCGAAGCGGGCGGGTAACGGCTAGTATATATATATATATACATTTGTGTGGACCCCGATTTAGAGAATCCATATTTAACAAATTTCACTATTTAACGCACTTTTCTATTGTCCTGATTAAAATGAAGGCAAAACCTCTATTAAGCGAATAATAGGCCCCGAAGTAACAATTTTTTCAATAATCAAAGAAAAAAAATTTTTACTAATTTAGATCAGAAAAAAATGGATTTGTTTTTCAAGTGACTTTCATTCATGATTTTAATGATTATGTTAAATTTGATGACGAACTATCTGTGCAACTGAAATTGAGGAAATGTTGATTGGTCGGTGAAAATGAATAGCGACTGTTATGCCGAAATAAATTATGAAACTCCTATCAAAACCGTTACATTTTCCAATGCTTTATGTTGTTTGGAAACTGTGAAAATATACCTCATTCAGCAGAATGTAAATGACGCAGTATTTTCTTCTCTGCATAGAGTCGAAAAAGAACTCTTTCGAGTCAGGAATCAAAAAGATTCTCAAACATCTATCAGTCAGTAATTTAAAATTTCCAAGTAACTGATTCATAATAGTTCATTAATAGTAATTTTAGCTGCTAAATAAAAAATGTGTTACTTCTAATTATGGATATTTTTTGTGTAGTTGCTTATTATAGAATTTCCGAAAGGTAAGTGCAAAAAAATGTGGTTTTTTGGACCCCGATATTACGAATAACCCTGAACTAACAAATAAAATGTTTGGTCCCAATGAACTCGTTAAAATGGAGTCCGACTGCATATATATATATAACACTATTTTTTTATTTAACTTTGAATAAAGTACAAGTTTTATAACCAGTCACCAAACAAAAAATTGTCAAGAATAATTATAGTTTTATTTAAACACGAATAAAACCTTTATTAATTAATACACATAGAGGCTTTTCCCGTGTCAGACTTCAATGAAATATAATTGTCAGTATTATCGCTATTAGATAACAGTTACAAAAGTAATTCATTTTAAATCTTGATACCTTTTAGTAACCTTTTAAAATCAGTCCAAACTTACTTTTTAAAAAAAAGTCTGCAATGCCCCTTAATTCTGTCTTCCCCGTCTTAATCCTTAGAATGTTTAATTTGATAAAAAGGAAAAATCACAGTCACATTTCAATACATTGAATTTTCAAAATGCACAGAATGTTGATTTTTTAAAAAAGGAAAAAGTATCACACACAAAGATCATGAAAATAAGTTATGGAGGCTTGGTTCTTTTCTGCAATAAAAAAGAGATAAAAACAAATAACTTTCTAATTTGCATTATGTACAGTGAAAAAGAATTACCGATAGAATTAATGAAGTTTTATGAAATATTTATTTAAATAAGTATTTCGAAAGTCCTCTCTTTCAGCAAGTACAGGAAGTAAATCTTTTTCGTTGAAACAACGTGATGCAAAACAAATTTTCGTTGTTTGAAATATATATCGTTAGAAAAAAAAATTGGAAATCAAATATCCCCTTTTCGTACCTTTGCAGCAATTTAAACATCACGCATGAACTAAATATAAAAGAAAATAAAGCTTGTTTTACTGAATGAATTTATTTATTGAATAATGTATATTACTAAACTAAACATTACGGGAAATTCCACGTTCTTGACCTTCCCTAAAACTAATTATAGTATAATGCATCAGAACCTTGAAAATGGTTGTTATAGCTAAATAAAATTTACTAACGCTAATTTGTTTATTACTTTCGAAACATTGGAGAAATTTCTTAGAATCATTTGTAATATAGTATGGTACCCAAAATATTAACTGCGTCGCATTAATAATTCTTCCTGCAACCAATTACAATCACATTTTGAAATTTACCACATAATGATCAGTACATAATTTATTTTTCTTTTATTTACTTTAAATAACATTCAAAAGCTTGTAAAAGTCTGATTACGCCATAACAATAGTTTTTAATAATTATATACTCACAAAAGTTGTAATTTTAGGCTAAGAATCGAACACAGAAATGAATTTAGAACTTATGTTTTGAAACTCAACTTACAGTTTTAGCCAGAACAAAAGTATGTAAGGTTGTTTTCGCAAGTCTGTATGGAATAAGTAAGCAATGTATAGAACAGGTGGCCAACGCGCGACCCGGGGCCGCATATGGTCCACCTTGAATAATTTTACGGCATTCAAGATTCCTTTCAATTTTACAAAATAAGCTATTTTGTGCAATACTTTTGTTTTTAGAATGTTTAACAAATTACATGACTGTTTCTATTTTATCACGTTGCTTCTGTTACTGCGAATCTTTTTTTTTTCCGGAATTGAAATTTATCAAGCATAAATCGCGCTCAAACTTAACGGACGAAAAGTTGCAGTATCAACTATTTGCGCAAATGCACGCATTGAGATCAACTTGGAAAAAAACTAAGTGAAAGAGCTGAGAAACAAATATCTTGCTAACATCATTTTATCATTGCATTATTATTATTATATTATCTATGTTTTATACATGAAAAACAATGAAAATAATAATAATACGTCAATCCTTCTAAATTTTCACTCCAATAAATGTTTGTAATAAGTCCAAATGTAATATAAAGATATATATTTCTATATGCGGCCCTAGGGATTATAAAGTTTTTCAGAAGTGGCCCGTGAGGTCAATTGGTTTGGCCTCCTATGGCATAGAAAGATTAGTGGCTCTCTCTCTCTTTCTAAATTTGTGACAGATCTATACGCATCCTTCCACTAATCCTCTTGGGCTATCATTCACAACCAACCCTTTTGGAAGAAGAAACCGTGATATGCAGATTAGGTCAGTTATATATATAGTATAAGTTTTCTAGCTAGTGAGTAATAGGTGAATAGATGAATAGAAGGACTGACGGAATTACCTGGAGATTGAAACATACAGAACCTGACAATGAGGAAAGATATTTACCTTTCAGGTATTTGTAAACATTGATAGCGAGTTTCGGGCATTAAATAGTTGAAGATATTTAAGTGACGATTGGTTACCATAACTAAATTGTATATCAACTATTAGAGCTGCAGATTGGTCCATAAAAAGAATATCAATTTAACAGAAGTCTTCTCAAAATTCACATCTCTCGTAGTTAAATCCCCTCGACTATTTATTGGAGCATCTCATCTTGTTTGAATACTTGAAAGGTGTCTATTAATAATTAGTGTGCTGAATAAATAATTGAAAAGTATTGTGGCGAGTCATCCTTCACTTTCTCCCATACCTCTAGTTGGGTCCGAGAGTAGATCTCGTATGTTACAAATTCACTAAAGTCCTATTGAAAACATAGTTGGCGCTAGACGCTGACTAATACAAGAAGAAATTGAAAAGCCTAGTTCTAGAATATTTTCTTGCAAAAATGTCTTTTTATGGTAATAACTAGCTTTTACCCGCGGCTCCGCTCGCGTTGATGTCTTTAAATAACTGTCAAAGTCGTAATCATTCTCATTAAAATTAAAAAGTAAGTAATATAATATGGTAATTTTTTATTGCTTGACTGGAACCAATAAAATTTAAAAAATCTAAAATTGAGCTTAGTTTAAAAAAAACTGAAAATGTAATTTATTATAATAATTAACAACAAAAATTCAATAACTTAAGCTATTAATATTTTTAAAAATCGAAAGTATCTACGTTTAATATATAATTTCTCTTTAAAAGAGCTCAAAACAGAATATTATTCTAAGATGCTACGGTATACCATATTATATGTTCTTCCGTCAGTTGCAAATATGTGAAGATTTGGGCATTGGATACACCGATCAGGCTACATGGGAAAAACATTGTTTTTCCAAATGCACCCCTGCTACCTGAAAAATGTTAGCTTTGTTAATAGCAACATTAAAACTGGGGATATTGAAATCGTTTGAGTTGAAACGGTAGGTCAGTGGAAATACTTGGAATTCGAGGTATGATAACACTATCCCTTTTCATAACATATGTTAAAATATTGGCACCAAGTATATTCTGCATCAATTTTGTGATCCAAAGACTCGTTCATTTACATAGTCGAGGAGCATCGAGATTTTGCATAACTGGTACATTTAGTTTTAATTGAAGTTTATCTGAGGGTACACCCGAAAGTTCAAGTGAATTTAAGAACTCCGTGGGATATGAAGTACTTTGTTCTTTATTCATGATTGTATTCATTGATAAATATTTCTTCATTTTCCCCCCTCCCCCGCACATCGTTTAAACTTTCAATGTTGAATTTATGGACAATGTCATTGTTAGGCGCCAATATTGATCTTGCGCGCAACCACTGATCCCAATTTAAATTTTGTTGCAAGCCCGGGTAAATTTGAGCAATAAGATTTACATTATTTTCTTCTACATTACAAAATTCTTTGGAAGTAAAATATAACCTCCAGCATTTGCGTCCAAACATCCATAACCGATTTTCAATTGCGTCTCTGCATAATGTTCCAAATCTATGTCATTATGAAGATACACTCTCATATTCGTTTTCAGACTTAATTTTTCAAATTTTGCCCATAAGCTTGATGATTTAATAGAGACTGATTTCATCTGCGACAGGATTACAGGGGGAGTTTTTGAAAATTCACCAGCCAATATATAATAAAGTACCATTCCTCCTATAATATCTGTACTATCTCGTAAATCCTGAAGAGTCCCATTTAACGCTTCTATAGCTTTCTTGTGAGACATCGTACTTTCATCCCATACTAAAAGCTTGCATTGTGGAAGCATCCTGCTTGAGAGCTATTTTTTCTGAAATTTCAGATGAGTGAATCTTCAAATGCAAGATTAAGCGATAATTTTAAAACGGAATGGGCAGTACGACCGTTGGTCAGTAAAGTCGTGGCTATACCCGAAGAAGCCATAGCAACTGCTATCTTCTGGGTTTTTCTCTGATGGTCATTAATAATAAGTTAAACAAAAACGGGGGCTTCGAGAAAAAAGAGTGCACCACTGCCGGATTCTATTTTGCGTAACACTTGTTGGAAAACGTGACTGTTCTGGAGTTAATTGAGGGATAAATTCTGTTACTTGATGTTGCAATGCTATAAAATCGTAGTTTAATTCTAAAGCAATTTCATTATCGAAGCCATTTCCATCGACACGTCTAGGAATAATCATTCTAAAATCATGTAGCTTCTTCCCAACCATTTTGAAAACATTTATTGCGTTTCGTTGTAGATGTGTTGATTGAAAGGCATATTTGCTTGTATTTGGTTCAAAATATCTTCCGCCATGTAGTCTTTGTACTTTTACCAAAAGATTTGAGGATTAGAAAGACCGAAGATGAAATAAGTATTGCGTAAAGCTCCCTAATTTTATTCGGCGAGTGACATTGAATGGCTTCTCTCCTCCATAGTAATACCTAGTATATCTTCAAAGTAATACTTCCACGTAAAATATCTAGGTTCAGTATAAGTGAAAAATTTTGTGCAAAATATGAATATTGTATAATTAGATTTTAAAAAATTCAAAGTGATAAACATTCGAAAAATCAAAACTTTTTATGAAACTGTCAATTAATATTACCATAAAATTTTCAATATCACGCGCGCAATTCGCTAAAACTTTATTTCGTTTCCCTCTTTAAAATGTGATAGAAAATTTGCATTAAAATATCTGGGATTGTCGGAATAGAGAACTTCTTAGCCAACTTGGCGATATTTCTCGAAGTTTGAGTTTGATATTTAACAAACGTAACGTAATAAACGTTACACGTTTAATAAAAAACCATTTAAAAAATTGTTTTTTGTAAAGGTGCTAAATTACACTGTGTTTCAATTCACTGTGTTATAAATGTGAGAAATTTCCATTATTAAAATTTCCATTATTGGCCAACTGTATAATTTTGCGCCAACTTGGTAGGGAGTAAGCAAAGTCCCACGGTTTTACCCGCATAGTTTCCGTTCCCGTAGGAATGTGGAGATAAAATATACCTTATGTTACTCGCTGATAATGTAGCTTTCCATTAGTGAAAGAATTTTTAAAATCGCACCAGCCGTTTCCGAGATTAGCCGGAACAAACAGACAGACAGACAAAAATTTTAAAAATTGATTTTTTGATATTAGTACCGTATATACCTTTAAATGCCTTTAGTAAAAAGCTGCTAATTTGAAATTACAAACAGACACTTCAATTTTATTTATTTATATAGAGGATATGTAATATTTGAATTTCAGGTTAAGCATGTATGTATGGTATATTCCATGCTAAGTATTAAAACACTTACGTTAAGTATGAATATTACCTAGAACAATTTAACAGAAATCTTAATTTTAGATTTAGTCGACCCCAGTGGATGTTTGCTCCATGTATGAGAAGCATAACATTAAAATAATGAGCAAATTGCAGATAAAAATAACTGTCATCTGCAGTGGAACTAAAAAATTATGCAACAAAATCTAAGTAATTAATGTATTCTTAGAAAAAGAAGACTCTTTGGTAATTGTGTTTTGTGTGTTTTAATTACATACAAATCTCTCACTGCCACACATTCTAGTTCAGGAGGTGTTTCATAAGCTTTTTATGTGTGTAAATAAACTTTATATACATAGTTTTGGAGCTTATTATAAAAAATTGTATATATACTATAAAAAAAGAAAAGAATGAGTTAAATGAAGTTTTTTCACTTCTTTTCGACACATTCATCACCATATCTTAGAATGTGAAGGAATTTCATCTTTTTTGCAGATATACATGAAAAGAACAAAATCGGAACCATGCACTAACCTATCTATAAACTATTGTCATGACTCAAGAACAATTTCACAGCGTATTTCAATATTATCCTTTCAAAATACACGTATTTTTTCTACCTCTCAATGAAACTTTTTGAGTTTTGAAGCGTATTAAACTATTTGATTAATCGGTACGAAAAATAAGTCATTTCCATGTTAAAGTAATCAAAACCAATGATGTCATTGATGTAAAAATGCATCCCATTACTACAATAAGACGTGTATTTTCCTACAAGTACGTGGAACTGTTGCTGTTTCCAAAGACGAAGATGAATTTTTAATCTCAGGGATATTTACTTGCACAAATTAACTAACTACAACTTTCAACGTTTGATCTTCGAAAAGAACTGAGAACCTTGTCCTTGTGCTGCTGTTTATAAAAGTCTAATTTAAACAATCTGGAAGAAATTGGATCGTATTCATAAGAAATGACAAAATATGTTAACCCAGAGCATTGGCTTTTTGTAAGAAAAATTGCTCTAGTCGAAAACAAGAGAATCTAGTAGAGATAGTGACAGCAAGAGGATGACTGTTTTAATATTCCATATTCCTTTACCTTATACATATAGTACATTCTTTCCTATATTTTTTGGTATTATTTTATCATTCTACAACTAAGAAGCGTAAAAAAGACTTTTACTTCATTTTTGTCCCCTTGTTCTCTGAATTAAAAAAGACATGACCTTTAACTTGACCTGTAGCGATAAACAATATTAATATTACTTCGAATAATTCACTTAAAAATATCTAAATATGATTTATCTTTTAATACCTTATATTTGTAATTATGTAAAAGAATATAGCAGTTTTTTCTTAACTTTTTTTTCTTAAATTAGGCCTTTGCGAACTTGTCACATTTTTATTCTCACATAATCAGCTCTAAATCACGGGCAGAGGACAAAGTCGACACTTGAACCGGCACTTGATTCTACTAACTGCTACATCAAGCCAACAAGAAAGCTTTGAGTCCTAAAGATTTAACTTGTAGAATTTTTTCTACACCATTGGCTTTTAAATTTAATAAGAACTCTAAATAATGTATTGAATGAAACAGTGAACAAACTCGATCTCATGAGTAATCAGCTACTCTAGTACACAGTGCAATTTAAAAATACAGTACAGAAATAATTGCCATGCTACATTTTTCAGTATTCTTCTGATGTATACTACATAGGTAAGAATTAATTTTACAATAACGCTTACCTAGAACGTAGTTATAAGAAATTAGATACCAATTCAAGTATTCTAAATGAGTAGATTTATCATCCTTAATTCTTTTGACACAAACTTAACTTCAAATTAATTCAGAATATAAAATCATGTGAAAACATTTTACTCGATTTCTAAGAAAATAATAAGCAATTTATAAAAATATTCATTGATTCATTTTTTTAAATTCAAAAAGAACAAATAATTCTCATTCCATTCGCTTAAGCAAAGCTTTTAACATTACCAAAAATTACTTATGTCCGAGAATTCTAACAGTAATTTTGAAATGCAAATACAAACTCAATCTCTGTTGAAGACATTGGAATTTATTTAATTCTCGCGTTTATTACTATATTATGTACAGCAATATAGCTCTTCAACTGAGCATCACAGAAGAAGAACCCCCCCCCCCCTTAAACAAAACAGCGTAAAAAAAATCAAGAGGCATTTATTACCTGTAAAAAACGTTGCTTTATAAAAACTCTGGGAGACGTTCAACAAATACTTTTTTAATCAGAATTTGGAAAACAAGCATTTTTCTCAATTAATTATCAATCACAAATTTTAAACAATCAAACAGATTATTCCGGTTCCCTCATTTTCCCCATGAACAAACCCGTTTCAACAGAAATTTTTACTCATTAATGATTGGTTGAAAAAAATTGTTTTATATGTTGACTGTCGGTCATATGAAGTTTTATTGATCGTTCATCCCATGGGGTAAAAATGGACTGTTCCCAGAAGCCGACTTACTTTTACGATAAATAAGATTCAAAAATAATTTTAAAAAGATAATTATTAATATTATACTAATTCTTTGTATTTCTAGTCCTTACCTTATGTAATGTCTGAATTACGATCTAGCGCAGGATAAGTATTGGATGCAAATGTATTCCCCAAATGTGACATAACGCTTTGCAAATGATAAGTAAGAATTAAAAAATATATATAAATAATAAGTATCAATATGTGTTATTTTTGTATTAAGTTATTTTAAAAGTAATTTTTTATTATGTTTGGATGATATTAGTATAAATTATGAATACCATAATCTGTTCGTCATCTTCGTACAATCACTCTCTCTATATAAGCAACCGTCGTGAGTATTCTTCATAAACTTTGCAAATATTGATAATATTTTTCGGTTTACTTGGGAAAAAAATGCTTTTGCATTAGTTTTGGTAGTTTTCATCAATTTTTCTGTAATTCATGCATATGTCTTTTGATTGAACTGTTACTTTTTAGCCCTTTAGCATTATGATTGACTGATATTTTTTTCATGCAATATTTTATTTTTGAATCACTACATTGAATATTAAGGGATATACATAAATAAAATACTGAACTTTTGGAAATTTAATCAGTTACAGCTAATTAATTGGCTTGGTGATTTTAAGTATCATCAGTCTAAAATATTCTCTTGATGCGAAAAGACCGAATGACTTTTTTAACGCAGTTACACATAAAACAGTTTTTACACTTAAAATTAATTCGATGATATTCAAAGAGAAACAGTTTTTCTTTTCATTAATACACAAAAATTCATTACGCGTTGTATATTTGGAGTGATATTTCTATTGAATGTTTTTAAAGCACTCCCTGCTGGGGCGGGAAATGCTATATTTTCTTAACATAAACTACTGCCCCTTGAGTCTTATTCAGTCTCTTGGTCGTCATCTTAATAATCTAACGAAAATCCCAGCAAATAATTTTCTGGGACTTCTTATCTGAAAAACCCTCTGTTGGTACACCACTGATTTCTGATGGTAGGTTCTGTAATGCATCCAAAGCCTCTTGAAAATTGGGCTACTTTTTTCTAAAAATTCTAACAGAAAGAAAATAATAATAATAATAGCACCTTGAAAATCTCCTATTATTTTTAAATCTCAGTTACACATAAAAAAAATAAAAATGTTAATTTTTGAAATAAGAATAGATATTGCATCTAATTGTGTGGCAAAAAAAACAAGCTCAGACTCAAAGTTCAAAATGTTTTGACAACGTCATAACAAAAAAATAAAAAAGCAAAATAAATAAGTTAATCTAAAAAGAAATGCCAAAAAAAAGCATAAGTCTATTGCACTATATAGTGATAAATTTACAACACAACAAAAAACAACCATAACCCATGCGGGTGGGGAAAAAACGAAGTTCTTGCTCTAACATCCAGTGCACTGTCGGTATTTATAAGTACCACAAAGTTATTCAACTGTAAAATTAATTATTTACACTGTATTCACTTAAAATGAATAGTCAAGTCTTTTTCTAATGTCTTCATTAACGTACAAAAAAAATAAGGCACTTACCTTTTGACATTAACTACTTTTTCGTAACACACATGACAATCTTCGCAATTCGATCAAAATGTCAGCTGAAAATGCAACTTCTGCTTTAAAACTATATATATATATATATTCGCCTTCCCCGCTAAAATGCTCATTTTAGAACCCGTGCTGTCATGTATCCCGGAAGAGTGGATCTGAAAGAATATTCCTGCTGAGAGAGTATCGTCGTAGTATTTTCAAAAATGGTTATTTTATGTAATTTTAAAGTTGTTGTTGTCGTGTCCTTCCCAAAGGGAAGGAATGAAGTTGCCAGTGAGACACACACAGGTTGGACTTCTTAACGATAGATGGCGACACCCCCTATCTCCACCTCCACAATTTAGGCATGGAGCTGAAGGGGAGGGAAATATTCTCCAGCCCCCTGCACTCGTGGTTTCTGCTGCGACCGCCCACAAAACTTTCGGACCCACTGATTTAAACAGCACGTACTCCATGTGTACTCGGTGGTATTTGGTGGCATCGATCCCAGGCCCTCCGGTCTGGAGTCTGGTGCTCTAACCACTAGGCTACCCCCGGTCCAATTTTAAAGTGAGTGGTACTTATAAGTACCGTCGGGGTAGATAAAAGATTAAGCACATTGCTAGAAACACACTGTTTTTGAACACTGGCGTACCTAGTTATAAATGGGGCCTGTATCAAAATTCCTTGGGGTTCTTTTTTGCACCCTTTCATACTTTACAATTTTTTGTTTGCACATGTTGAGGCCCCTTTAGCTTGGTAGCCTCGTATCATTGATAAAGGCTGATACGGCGGTAGCTACGCCCCTGCTTTTGAACAAATTAATTGTTCTACACACGTTTTGACTCATTTATTTAGAACATATTTTCTATCTCAATGTAATCACGGCTGCTGACATGTCGTCCCTAGGTATATTCCTCACGCTCAACTTCCAAAATATTTTAAACATTTTTGGGAACACCAATAAATCTTTTTCTATCACCTGACTTCCCTGCAGAATTATCGTCTGTGCAGCGCTTGTTACAAGACTTTTTTTCAACAGGCATTAAAGTAAGAAGTTTGAAATTACATATATTTATAAATAGTCTTTAACCTTCACTTTACTCTCATACCAGCATACTTATCCAAAACATAATTTTGTTTGAACTGTGGAATAATTACAGAGGCGTAGCTTCTGCACTGCCGTCGCGTGACTAGCAAATTAGACGTTATTATTTCTTCAACAGTAACAACACATTAAGGTCCGGTTCGCAATCAGTTGTCAGATTTTCTAGTTGCACAATATTTTTACTATTAAATTCTTAACGTTACTGTTAATAATTAGTATATTTTCCCAGCGTTTTTATTGTATTTCTGATGTTGAAGCCATTGGAAAAATATTTTTTTGTAAATTCGTGTGTATTATTCGTGTGAATATTTCAATCCCATTCTTTTTAAAAAAATTATTAAATTTTAATTAAAATATAATGTGTATGTTACTTATTTTTTAGTGATTCGTTCACATGTTTTATAATTACACGAATCGTTTCCAAAAATTAAAGTTGATATTCAAATTGCGTTAAAAGTTGACTTAATATAAAGGATATTTAATTTTTCCTTATGCAGTAATGTGCAGAAATATGTAATTGATTAGGAAAATTTGCTACAAATTCCATTCTAAAATGTTTTGATAGTAATCGTTAATTTAATACACGTGTATGTCTAGTTTTGCCCGAAAAGAAAAAAAAATAACAACAAATTACAACCATGAAAATGTTCTTAAACAACAACAGAAATTTTTCTCTTATTCCGATTAATATATTCGAGGAATCTACTTACATTTAAAAAATATATATTTTAATTTTTAAAAAAAAAATTTTAAATTTTGCCAAAGAATAAAAATTTTTAAAATTTTTAATCTTTTGCATTTTTTTATTTGATAAGAATATAGTTCATTTTTGTTGTTACGATTTTACTACAGCATTTTTTTGTTTGAGTCACTAACGCATTTATGGTTTTTTTATTTGATAATCTGAAGAAAAAAAACTCGACTTTAAATTCCCATAGCGGTAAATCCTAGATAATCAGGGCAATCAACTTCTTTTATCTATTTATATTTTGCTAGAATTTATCACATTTTAGCATTTTTTGGTAATAGTTATGTAAATATCTAATGTTAAGTAAGGGCTTAAAAAAGTCAAAAATACCACCAAGTAAAATTATTACTAAAATCTCTGTCTTTAACGAAAAACAGAAATTGGGCGTTTTATGAGCCTAACAATCTTGAAAGGGGAAAAAAATCAAAATGCTTATTCTGTAAAAATTACTTTTGATGATTATCAGTCTGTTAGAGAAGGAAAAATACACTCCTGATATTTCATGATAACTTATTCTTAAATAATATATAAAAGAAATGTTGTTTTACCAATGGTTCTACAACAGTTAACACTATATACAGCAATTGTATATAATAAAAGTTAAGTCATAATTATGTGTTACTGGAATGTTGATTCAAATTTGTCAAACCAACTTAATCATATAGAAATTTCTTTGCATAAAACTGTTTATAGGTCACAAGGTGTTACTGTTTCAGTGTCCAATAAGTTGCCCTAATTACTTCAGAAGTGCTTGCTTTCAGCAATAATTAATTTAATTTTCAAAGCAAATTTTTTTTGTTTGATAAATTTTTTTGTAATTTGTATAGGATCTAGGTAAAATTCTAACAAAAGAGAACCAATTTCTTTGTCCACCTATGCCTGTATTATAATAACTTATACGTAGTCTAGAATTCAAGGAGGAATTTATATGTATCATAATATTTAGACTTGTATAGCTGTTGTGTATTTATTTCAAGAACTATATATAACTTTTTTTATTTCAGCTTTCTTAGAATATTTTTGGATCAAACGATCTTTCCACTTAAAATTATTACACGAGACAGTAGACATGGCAAAAAGGAGAAAATAATTTTTGTCGTTGCAACTAAAGTAACCTTTCAACGATAACATGTAGTCGTTTCTCTAATGTAATCGAAGCGAGTGAAATAAAAATTATCTTCTTTTAAGTTTTATTTAAATTTGAATTTTCACTTTTTAAAATTCCAAGTTTTATCCTTAAAAAAAATATTATTATATATATATATTCTGTTGTAAGGGGAAGTTTAGGGACCTATAAAGCAATCATTGTCCTAAGTCAGTGACAGCTTTAGAAAGAAATAATAGCTCTACATTTTGATCTGTAGACTTTTTTTCATTATAGGTCTCATAATCGGGAACACTTAATATATAATCATTCTTCTTTTGTTTTATAACACATAGAGAGAGGCAGGGAATTTTTTCTCAAAATCTGTGATTATTCGAGAAACTTTTCTTATGAATCCTTCAAATTTTAACATTCAAGTAAGAATTTTACTGAGAAAAAAGTGTAAAAATCACAGATATGTAGAATGTTGGACTCAGTGTTTCGATATTAAATATTTCTGCATTATAAAAACATGCGAAAAAATTTAGACTTAACTTAAGCTTTATTTTTACATTCTTTTTTTAAGCACAGTGATGAAATAATCTTAGTAAAATACGAATATTTATTTTATTATGTTCACATAATGTTTATGAATAATGCGATTCACTCTTAAGCAATTGCAACCGCTATTTTATAAACGAAATTGGTATTCTGTGGTAACCTTAACGGCAAATGCAAATTTTGAGTGAAAAGCTCCCCTTTGTCAAAACCCACACATTTATTCAAAAGGAAAATTTGTTTCTGAAAAAAAGTTACAAACAACAGTAATTAATAATCAATTTAAAATAACTAATTATTAATTAATTGTTGAACTGTTACTAAACATTTGATTAATTTTCTATTTCAAAAGTATTTCAGCTTATAGTGGCGTTAGTAAAAGGTTCAAATATAATTATTTAAAAAATGTCTCAAGATTCCAAATTATTTTCTAAAAATTTATGTGTGTGTGACTAATATTTAAAACATTTAAAAATATCTGCGTGGATCTGATAATAGCTAACATTTAAACTATAATATCAATTTATTTAAAATAAATAAAGGTTTAGTTTTATATGCACTTTTAATATTTTTATAAAACTTTTGCTTTTAAAAATGTTCATCGCAAACATTTTTTTACAAATTATTTTCAAATTATATATAAAATTAATTTTAAATATAATTTGCTATTTCCGATTATGCTACCAGGCTTGATATGCTTAAGATCTAGCTTTCTTTTGAAAATCTAGCTTTCTCTGAAATCTTCCTTTTGAAATCGAGCAAATGTTTAAAATGTGATGTGTCTCTTCACCCCTTTCCCCGGACAAATTAGTTCAATTGACTTCCAAACTTATTATTTTAATATTTCAGCAAAAATAAAGGTAACTATTAAAACATTTTGTGAATTCTGAATCCAATTTAGTATTTTGAATGGAAAAAATTATATTAAACTGTAAGAGTTTCAAATAGAAATATTAAGACAAAATGTCAGTAATTAGTTATGCTTCAGTATAGTAGTAATATCAACGTTTATTTGCCATAGTTAACAGTAATGATAACAACTAAATCAATACAAAATGTCTTAAAATATATTATTATACGTAATGAAAAAAATTATGTATAATAATAACTGATATCTGATACCACTCACTCTCCCCTCCAAAAAAAAGTTCATATTTTCGTTCAGGGGCGTAGCTATACCGCCGTATCTGCCATATCAATGATACCTGTGGAAAATTCTGCCACTTTCATATAAGTGTATTTTATTTCTTTTCCGAAAAAGGGCCCCCAAGAAATTGTGATACAGGGCCCACTCAGAACTAGCTACGTCAATGTCTACATTCCACTTTCCCGATTTAAACTACCTGGATTTTTTTCTCCCTAAACATGCGCGGAAAAGAGTTCCAATTTTATTGTGTTCTTTTTTTTAATAATAATATATTATTTTCGTCGTATTAGCATCTTTACACTTTTATTTCCTATATAGTCACATCAAATAAGTGAACAATGAAAGACTACTTTTGATTTCAAACTCATTTTTCAACCAAAACATTACAGATTCAGCTTCTTGCGAAATTTCTACGCTTATATTTCTTCCGTTATGAGTATAAATCCGGATATTCGAACTTTTTTTTAAAGAAAAATAAATATCTTCTTAACGATTATAGTAGAAACTAACGTAGTTGAAACGAAAGGGGGGGGGGGTAGTCTGTGGCATTCTGCTAAAACTATTAAATGTTTTGAATAGGAGACCTCTCAACCCTCGGGCCCGGGATTCCCCAGACTCGTCCCGGAGTGTCAGTCAACCAGTCCTACCCAAGGTCTCCCAGAGAGCCGGAAGTTCCGAACTGGTCAGCAGCGAATTGCATCATGGGACAACCTTCAGCAACTCACTCTCAGTTGATTTTCAAAGGTCATTAAAGATATTCTTGGAAAAAGAAAACCAACACCTTAGCACAATAGCCGGCAAAGCGGGGTCTGTTGTGAATCGAATCAAATTATTACGTGATTGGACTAAGGACGGTGATTTACGTTGTTGAAGACAAGTTCCGAAGAGGTGGAGAGGGGCGTCTTGACCTTGAAAGTGGAAAGAGAGGAATTGGTGTGTTGTGCCGGTAGCACAGAATGGAAAGTGGTGCGTCAAAATGCTAATGGATTTTATTGGAGAGATGGATTGATATTCCGTTGGTTTGTTTTGGTTACCTCAAGAGGAATACGCTGCGTATTTCATGGTAAGATCAATTTGTTCTCGTTCAGTTAGTTGTTTCTAGAAATGATTGTTAGAAGTACATATTTTTTTTATTCGCTTCCATTGTTACGATTTGTGTATTGCTTGTAAATTCGATGAATGCGTTTATCTTGCTTCTTTCGATATTCTAAATGTTTTGTTCTAGGGGAGAATTTTCTCTCGTGGGTATTTATCATTCATAAAATTCAATTCGGATGAGATAAAAAGGAAATCAAATGCTAGGTTTTAAAAAAAATGTGGAAAAAAAGTAAAATTTTATTTTTAAAAATTACACATTGTATTAATTTTATAATACAATTGAAAATTTTACAAATATAGTGAAATAGCTGATTGAAAAAAGGGAAAAGTCACAAAGGCATTACTGAGAGAGTTTGAAATACCTGTTAATAAATTATCTCTTTGAAATGATTGTGTGGCCGCGGTAGCCGAGTGGTCTAGGCATCGGATCGTGGCTAGCATATCATGAGTTCGATCCCAGTACCACTGAAGACCCGCCGTGTAGGGGAGCGATGCACGTAAAATCTGTCGAGAGCTCCAACGTCCTCCCGTTGGTGTGGTAGTTAGGAGAGGGGGTGCCAGCTCAGGTGTCGTCCGCGTCACTTGACCATGGTTCAAAATTACGCGGACCGTCCCCAAAAAGCCCTCGTGTAGCTGAACAGTGGGACGTTAATATTCACTCACTCATTGAAATGATTGTATTTTCAAATGTTAAGAAACATTTCTAAGTACTAAATATTAAAAAAAGTTATTCTTCTTTTGAGACGTGACGTTTTGAATGTAATTTCATATATACTAGGGTTTACAGCCCCGGGATCTTAAAATCCCGGAAACCCTCTAGTTCTTCGAATCCCGGAATTAAAATAACTCATCCCGTGATTTAATTTTTGTTTGAATTATATTTTAAAAATTTTTTTCCCATTAAAATTTTCGAAGAATTTGATTCTCAAAAAATTTATATATATATATTTAATGAAATATGTACGTAGAATTTTTTTGTCTCCAATTGTAAGTGCTATAAGTAAAGAAAATACATGCAGCTTTTATTTCTTGCTTGGGAGAACGTCGCCCAGATCTAAGTGGTTTGCTGCAATACTTACACAATAATATAAGCAACATCTCTCAGGAATAGATTTTTTCACCGTTTCTTCTTCAATTAAATACCGTAACTTATATATAATAGTGGACCTACCTGAAAGATTTGACGCTCCAAATCCCGCTACATTACTAACAGCTCATGCAAC
Source organism: Trichonephila clavata (assembly GCA_019973975.1). Taxonomy (NCBI): domain Eukaryota; kingdom Metazoa; phylum Arthropoda; class Arachnida; order Araneae; family Nephilidae; genus Trichonephila; species Trichonephila clavata. Next base: position 97,917 of record BMAO01038986.1, on the reverse strand, counting down.
TGGATCTTCTATTTCAAATAAGGTAACACTCAAAATTGATTCACATTCTGATTCAGTAACTGAATTAATTTATGCACAAAGATCATTAAGCGTAGCAGAAGAACTAGATAAAGTTATCAAAGAGGTATATGCGCCAATGCAGTCTATTAGATTTGAGACACTGTCATCAAAAGTTCAAAAAAAAAACCGGCTCTTTTTTTTTAATAAAAAAAAAATGAAGGAAGACGTGATGACTACCTGAAAAGAACATGCTCCTATTTAATGACGATAAAACCTACTAGTGTAGAATCTGAACAAACGTTTTCTTCGGCAAGACAATTTATGCGAGAAACGCTGGACGAGCTGCGTTTTTTAAAAGCTTATTAACAAAAACACTAGAAATGAAAAAAAAATGTTTTTTTTTTAATTTTATTATGTTTTACTTGTATTTGTTTTTTTATGATGAATAGCTTTGTTTCAATACAAAATATTTAATCAATTTTAATTATATTTTTATTTTAATTATGTAATTTTAACTATACAAATGTTTAAGTATTTTTAATAAATAGTCCAATATTAATCCCGGGACCAATTCCGGGATTGAAAATTCAACATGGGATGGCAAATCCTAATATATATACTAAATATATATTAGGGTTATACTAAATATCCATCTATCACATATTATTTTCAAGTACAAAAAACTGAGAAAAAGCATATCAATATTTTTTTACATACACATACACATTAATGACTTATTATATTTTCTGTTACTACATTTTAAAATGTTTTTTAATAAGAGTATAATATTTAAATAACATTCAGCTATTAAATGGTATTTATGGATAGCTTTTACTCGTCAATGAACAAGCTACACACCTTTGAATCTTTCCACACACATTACATTGAACGAAATGTTTCTTTGGTTATCTTGAATACATTTAAATTTTTCTCGGCATTCATATCAAATCAAATCAATGTGGCCTAGTGGTAAAGATCGCAAACTCGTGTCTGGTGCGTCAAGGGTTCGAGCCTAATACCGCTGAAAACTCGTCATGTACAGGATACGACGCAAGTTAAATAGGCTGTTGCTCAAACGTCGTCCAATTGGTGTGGTGTGGAAGTTAGGAGAAAGAAGTACCAACTCAGGTGTCGTCCTAGTCACTTGACCATGGTTCACAAATACGAGGTCCGTCGCCAAATGCCTTCGAGTAGCTGAATAGTGCGACTTAAATATTCATTCACTCACTCATATCAATTTAATAGAGTACAATTGTCAGCATCAATCTGAATGTCAGTTTCGTAGTAATGGTTGCGAAGTAAATGTATCGGAAAATTTTCAGCCTCGAACTTTATTAATATAATGTTTAAGAGAAATTTTAATACCTTTTAGTATCCTTAAGTATTTTAAATGAATCTTTCATTTGTTTAATCAATGTGGGCAATTAAATAAATTTAAACTGCCTTCCCAAAACAGATGAATTGGTTGCAAATTCATTTAAAATATTTAAAGATTGTTTTTTTAAATATAATACGAACGGTTTCATTTTTTTTTTATTTTATCCCAAATTTAGTTTTAAATTCTGAGCTGAAAGAATATTAACCGTGTTAATTTATTCAGTTGTATTTTTCTGAAACATAAATTCTAAATTTTTAATCATGTAATACAAATCTCAAAGTCATAAATTTGTTACATTTTATACAATTGTAATTCGTATCGAAATTCTTCAAGATAATTGTTAAACACTTTATTAATATTTTAAGCAGTGTTATTTCCTTCCTCTCTAAGATATAACAAAATTCAAAAGGCAAAAGTTTCATTAAAGAGTAAAACAAAATGTGCTTAAGGCGAAACAACAGCAATTAAAGTTTGTTAACGAGTTTAACAAAAGAATTCAGTTTTAAAACATAAATTAACTTTGTTTCTGAAAAACAAAACACTCATTTTTAATGTCAGTTTCTTTTTTTTTCACTTTTGCAGTAATTTCATCGAGCAAAAAAACACTTCCACTTCACAGGAGGTGAATGATGGTACATCAAGCAGACAAAGAAAAGGCCTAACTACGCGCCTTTTAAGTTGAATAAACAGATACTTAAAGTGGGAAATATTTAGCAAAGTAATAATAGTTTCGTGTGTTTTTATTCCATGAGAACGATAAAAAATTTGTTTTATCTAAATGAACGGACACTAAGCAAATTATCAAATTTTTATTTCCACAGTTATTATAATATGGAAAAAACATTAGTTTCTGTTAATCACATATGAACATATTTTGTTGCAAAAAAAATCATTTACATTTACAATATATCTTCGAAAAGCTTGGGAAAACACAAGGCATTTTTAAGCCCTTATTAAGGCATTTTGTCAGAAGCAACATGAAAAAAACTATTTATTAAGATGTTAAACCTTTTGTGGTATATATATAACGTAAAAACTAACTTGGGACTCTTAAGACGAATTAACTTAGCATCAATGCAATGATGATCATCATTTGATTTCTTTTATTTCTTAAATATTCAAAAAAAAATTTTATATGAATTACGAAAACAATTGCGTTGAAAATTTAGAATAATGTTTAGTATCAAAAAATTGTTATCAAAATTTTATAATCAATTGTATAACAGTACATTCATTGGATCTCTTATATTTTCAATTTAATAAATACCAACGTGTGTCAACTTCTTTAAAACTAAGTTTCTGTAATTTACTATGAATGACAGATTTTAAGAAAATTTTAGAATGTAAACTATTCTTCCTCATTAATGTTTTGTATTTATATTATGTTTTCAAATTATAGAAAATTATTTCACATATTAAAATGCTAGTTTCGTAAAACAATTTTGTTATGGGAATTTCCAGAATGTACTGTAATAAAAAAAATCGCCTAGTTTCAATTGTTCTTTTCGGAAAATCGAAATATATTTTTCAATGTTTTTCTCCCAAGTGTTTTGCTCTTTTTGTTGGTAAGACTTAGACAATGACACTGTCAAGTTGGAATGGTATTTTTTATTTATGTATAAAAACACAGTATGTGTTATGAATTATTAAAAGTTATCGCCCTCTATATTTGGAGAAGCATTGAAATAAAAATCAAATAACTACTGAAATATAAAATATTTGTGTACCATTAACATTCTTCACACATGAACTCACTAAATTTAAAGTTCATTAATTTACAAAGTGCTTCTTTTTAGATATATTTCAGCCCCCATCACTTAAAAGAAACTTTTTCTGTGAAATATCACTTTTTAATTTCACATGCTTCGCCTTTTTAAAATATTGAACCCTAACTTTGCTCTTTTTCTTTCAATTTACCACATTCCACGCCCGCTAATTTTTCGGTTTTCATCTTAACATGAGTGACAAAATAGCTCGCTGAGGGTTCACAGCTCTTCTGCTTAAGAGGATACGATGTGAAGCTGAGAATCACTTCTTTAAGCCACCTCTTAGACAAAAAAAATATAAAAAATCAATATATACTTCCTGTTATAATAAAAGGTTGTTTTGTTGTTATTTTGTCACTTTATAGGTTGTGTGTGACAAGGTGTTATTCATCTTGGTTTTTATATTTCTGGAAAAACTTGAATTCTCCTATTTTTAATTGCAAAAAAAAAAAAAATCTGTAAAAAATAGCCATGCGTTTTCCAAATATAGAGAATACTTTAAATTTTAAGAATATATTTATTGTTATAGCTCTCTTTATAAGAAAATATAAAAGGTTAAAACTGTTTTATCTAAGGAAAATGAAATCAGAATCACTTTTAATAAAAGATTTAATGCTTGATAAAGTGAGTGTTGTGAATAAGTATTACAGCGTTGTATTTTTTATATTTTATTCTAGTTTTTTTTAAGTAGGAAGCACCATCTTATAACCACTTTTTAGTAAAATAATTTTTTTTATAATACTCAATTACGTCCAATTTGTTAGTTTCCTAATAACCCCCCCCCCCGAAAAAAAGACTTATTTTTCTTACATTCGTTTAATTTTCTTTTCAGAAAAATTTTTTATAAAGTTTAATATTTTTAAAATAGCATTCTGAAGAGTTTTTATAGATAACTAATTATTATTTAAAAATGAAAGAATCTTTTAAAGATTTATGTTGTTGTTTGTGTTATTTCTAATGCCACCTGTCTAACGGTGTCAGAACGAAGCCCATGAAATTCATCGTGGCAAAGGGCTAGGTGTACGCCTGTTCTTAGCTTTTAGCTTTGAGCACCATGCATGTGGCAGTACGATTTGGCTCGGTTCCTACACGATAGATGGCGACACCACCTATCTCCACCTCCACAATTTAGACAAGGAACTGGAGGGGAGGGAAATAATAACGATTCATTTCGAGGGGGGAAAACCACTTAAAAAAATCCTATGAAAATTTTGCTTTAAAAAAAACTTTCGTTCCTTTCTGTTCGTCAGAATTTATAGGCACTTTAAGTGTATTAAAATATGTACTCCAATGTAAAAGGAATACGTATTCATTTACAGTGGACACCTTTGTAGTTGAAGGTGATATTAAAAGGAAATCGATAGTCAACCATCTTGAAAATTGTTTGTGTCAAATTAAATGAAAGTTGAATTCTCTTAGAAGATTATATGAATGCATTAAGTGGTGGATTTAATAAATAATATTTATTATTATGAAAAATTGTGTATAATTCAATAAGATGTTATAATGTAAGATTTATTAAAATATTGTATTATAATGAAGTGACTTGTTTAAAAAGAGCTATTGCATTTCCTGAGTATTTACTTTATTTTCAAACTAAGGTCTTTAGATACAGAAACAGTCGTCTAATTTGTGATTTTTTATTTACGGTGCTTTCATAAAAATTCATCAGCTACTAGTTTCATAAATGTCCAATCGAAACATTTTAATGCATTTACAAGTAATTTTTTCTTGTGCTTAAATTTTCAACCATTTCTTTTATTATTTGTTTAAAACGTATTCTACACACACACCACGGTATTACTTTGATGATTTTTTGCTATCCAGTTGCAGTTAGAGTTTTTGTGTCATATGGAGCAACAAAAACTGTTATTCCATTTTTTTATAATCTTTTGAAACTATCAGCAATGCCTTACGTCGAATTAAAGGTTCGAGTCCTGATGCCACGGAGCTAAACAAGGGCTTTTGGCGACGGACCTTGTACTTTTGAACCATGGTCAAATGACGAGGACGAAACCTTAGTTGGCTCCCCCTCTCCAAATTACCACACCAACGGGAGAATGTTTGAGCTCTCGACAGATTTAACGTGCATCGCTCCCCTACACGGCGGGTCTTCAGTGGTACTGGGATCGAACTCATGACACGCTAGCCATAATCTGATGCCTAGACCACTTCGCTACCGAGGTCAAGAGCTCGCAACCGTGACCACTTGACTACCGAATTCGCTTTATAATCATCTATTTGAGAAATTTCAGTTGAATATCTCTCTCCAATCTACAATGAAAATCGTAAAACAAGAAACTGAGGGGACTGAAATATTTTTTCGTGCTAAAAGAATTTCGTGTTAAAGGATGTTGCAAAAAAGAACAACATTTATTGAACAAGATTGTTTATTAGAGTATATTTTATTTACATAGATATGTATAGGTGGGTGTATTTAATAAAAATCAATCAAACAAAAACATTTACAAGAACTTAATGAAATTTAATACGAAATTTTAAAGTTTTTTTAAAATATTTATTGAGTTTTGGGGGAAAAAATCTGATATTTTTCTTTGCATTGTCTTTTTTAGCATCAAATTGTCAAAAAAAATTGTACGATGTCGTCCATTTTGTTATTCATTTCAACATTGGAATGTGCGTCTAAACGACTGTGCATAGTTTTCATGTTGTTCCTCATAACGAATGACATAGGAACAGGAGCTGCATTATTAATTTCATTTTCCCCGTCGGAATCCATAGTATTAATAACATTTTTTGAGATTTTAACGAACTCTAAAATGTCTTTGTCTGCCATAAATTGGGGTTGTAAACACATTGTCATCATCTACAGCAACAAATTCTTCCTATGATGCTGTAAAACAGTCCGATAATACACAAAATAATGTAAAACTATCTCTTTCATTTCCCACCCTTCTTAAATCTCTGGTGTTTTCCGTATTTTGTTCATTCTCAGAAGGGAAATCTTTTTGTGCTAAGCGATTTTCGTTTTGTGTTAAAAGAACAAAAAATGCATGGAAATACATAGCAGTTTTTTCTGGACCATTGTACTATTTCGTGTCAACCGATATTTCGTCTTAAGCATTTGCACGTACAACGTATTTCACTGTAGTCGTAAATGATGCTAATCTGTTCTCACATGCAAATCAGCTCTTGTTGCTGTGTTGTCCTTCCCTTTGGTAAGGAAATAAAGTTGCTAGAGCCTGAGACAGGTTGGACTTCTAGATGTACGCCTGTCGTTGTACGTATCTTTGAGTACCATGCATATGACAGTACGATTTAGATCAATTCCCTTTCCAATTTAGAGGAAGAACACCCTGGAGGGTCAGGGATGTCCCACTTCTCTTCACCTTCCACCAACCACACAAGAGGACATGTGGCTCGACGGCTATTTAGAGTACTCCCATGCCTCAAAGGCACAATACATTTACAAACATCCATGTCTTCTCCGGGATTCGAACCCAGGCCGTACGGCACCGCAGTCAGTTTCGCTAACCATTATACCTTATGGGCGACTGCGAAATCAGTGGTAGTCAAATTTAAATTTAACGAAAGGCGTAATTAAATTGCATTTTGATGATATCTGGATGATACCTGAATACACTTTGAGGCATCCAAATAGTCGCGGCAACCAGGTGGTCATTGTCGGGAACCATATTTGGCAATATTTCTGTCGAATCATAGGTTCTAGAAGTCTTGGTATCACAGAAGACCCATCATGTAACGAAGCTAAGGCTTTCAAAGCGAAAAGTCTGCGTTGGTGTGAGATGGAAATTTGGAGCCAGCTCTGCGGTTGTTGTTTTAAAATAAAGTATTCTTAAAATAAGCAGATAAAGAAAACTTCTTACCCAACTTCCTTATACGGTCCGGTGGGGCTGGTGAGTTGATGCACTGTTCTTAATTAAAAAGGAAAACTTCATTGAAAAGGAAGAGGCTATTTGAATTCTATGTTAAGTATATTTAAGCATATGTGCAAGTTTCACGTAAGATTACATAAGAATTCAAACTACATCTATTTACTATCAGTTCTTAAGGCAAACCCTCAGTTAGACAGATAGCACTAGCAGTTGAGGCTCCAGTAGATCTCAGATAGACGTGGTAACCTAGTAGTTATGGTCACGAACTCGTGGCCTCCGGAATGTCACGGATTCGAGTCCTGGTGCCTCTGAAGTCCCATTGGGTAGAGGAGATCAATGCATCCTAAATCTTTCGAAGCTCAATGTTCTCCTGTTATATGATGTGGTAGTTAGTAGAGGGGGGGTGCCCAGTTCAGGACTCGTCACTTGACAAATGTTTTAAATTTCAAGGTCCACAGTCAATAGCCCTTGAGTTGCTTTATAGTACGACGTTAATAAACACTCAATCGCCCAATCGGTCTCAGGTTTCCAACAGGTGTCGTCCTCGTCTCTGACCGTGGTTGAAAACTACGAGGTCCTTCGTCAATAGCCCTCGTATAATATCCAAATGTATTTTAATAAGCAATCAACCAATCATTGGATCTATCCAGGTCTTTTGAAAGGCGTAAGTTATAAGAATTGCCATCTGAGTAAAAATTCGGAGCCATCTTATAACGTCACAAAGTGCAATAGAGCATGCGCCTTTTTAAGAAGAGAAGAGCTGTTTTTTCGAAGCTCTAAGGAACACTTTAATGCTTGAAAGAGGCCATGAGTGGCGTGCTTGAATTTTCAGAAGTTTGATTGCCCAAAAAAGGGAGGTAAGATTTCACATTTGACTTATTGATTTAAAAAAATAATAAATGTAGATTTTATCTTGTTTTATTTAATTTTGTGAATATCTGAAAATTTTTTGTCATCTGTTTCTCAGCTTATGATAGTAATCTAATTTTAAATCGATTTCATTTCTCGTCAAGATGAATAACTTTTTTTCCTAAAAAGAATCAGAAAAATGTGCTTCCTATAGTATACTGAGCAGTTAAATTTGAGATTGTGTAAATGAATCTTCAGATTACATTCCTTTTTCGAATTTCGTTTTCTCTTGACTATATAACATGTTTCATGAACTTTTAATTGAATTTTTATAATGCATTAATAATTTTTCAAAGAAATACTTGATCCATTGAATTAACAATTAAGATTGTAAAAATTACTAGTAATGATGCTTAAATATATTATAAATGAATAATATAATATATTATGAATTTTTCTTAAAAGCAAGTACTTATGGTTATTACGGTCTTTTTTTTTTTTTAATATTTTCGAATTATGTGTTTACTACCTTTTCGGAAGACATAGTTTTAGTTATAGTTTAATCCTCTAAAGTTATCTTGAAAAATCAAACATAAGCTTTGCAAAGTGATTTCTAAAATACTGGTTTTGTAAACTATAGTTCAAATCCTAAGTGAACAGAAAAGTAAAATTTTGTAACTTTTAATTATTTAAATTTAAAAAAGCTAGTGCACATTTTTTTTTACTAAGAGAACAATTCTAAAACTTTACATTATCGAATTTTATCTGATCAGGAACAATTTTCCGATCATTATTCTTTAAAACTTGAATGATTTTTTACTTTTTTTTTTCAAATATAAATTATAAGCTAAAATTCAATTGAAAAAATTGAGGAAACGAAATTTTACCAATGCAGCGCTTTTTAATACGCTTATTACCCAGTTAAAAAAGTAACTGCAAAAAAAAAAACCCTGGAAAATAAATTTAATTTTTAAGTGTGCAGTGTTTTGGCCGAGATTCGTTATGTATTTGTAAATTCATTGCGATAATTTTTGCATGGTGTTCTTGCTTTCATATTATTAAACCTGTTGCAAAGTTTGTGACTGTTAAGTCTATATTCATGTCTCTTGAGTGATTATTTAAGCATTAAATATTTGTTTGAACCGCAATATACCAATAATCATTATTCAGATTCATGGCGTCAATTTTTAAATCTGCTCATTGGTTCAAATATTGATTCCTCCAAAGTATGAAAAATTAGAATTCTCACTACCCGGATCTTTAAAATTTTACCTGATATAATCAGGTCACTTTATTCAAATTATAGGGTAGACGGCTCTCGAGGAACGATAGGAAAAAATTCAAAGTGCTGTCGTTTAAAGAGATGGTACTTGGTGTATGAGTGTTATTTACAAATTGTCAAAGCAACGCGTCCAAATTTAGTAACGCCCCAGTACCAGGATTCGAGTTTCACTCGGCGTAAAAATCTTGACCCGAGTTCAAAATTACAAAGTGCGTCATCACTAGCATGCCCGGCTTCAAAGGGACATTGATAAAATATCACATCCATGAATCAGTGCAAAGATTGTGGTTATACATCCCAATAGTTATAGGAAGTATAACAACTAAGTTTTAAAAAGATCTAAAATATCTTTGAAAAGATGGAGAAAATTGAAAATCCATCTTAACTCTCTCCATTTTAATCTGGTGAATGGTCAACATTGTATGCATTCCGTTTTTTACGAGTTTCTTCACCTTGCAGTAGCTGAAGTGAAATGTAAAATAAAGCTTAACATGGGGCGAGATCAAGAATCTCTCGGCAGCTTGACATATAGCGGAATTGAAGGTTTCTCTGAAAATCACTTTAGTTCAGTAATGGAGTCTATTATACAATTTAATTTCATCTACACTTAGTGGAAACAATGTTATTTAATGTAGATAAGGGTATTTTGACCTAACAATTGTGGATCGTCAATATTGACTCGAAATTAGTTTTCTTTCTAATTGGATGATGTAGAATTCAGCAATTTAACACTTGACTGAAATTAAAAATTCTTACTTTTTCACTGCTGTAAGAAATCTTTAATAGTTGTATAAAAACATGCCGTATAAAAATGGGATGATGGCAGATGTGTGGAGGAACACTGACAAGTTCGAAGATTTGGAGTTTGTCAGAGAAGCTGCCAATTAGTTTCAGAAGTTGATAATCGCATTTTTTTATGAAAGTGTCAAGTTTCAACAGTTCGTAATCGAATACAATCATTGTCGAAGAACTTTGGGATAGTATTTAATTTCACCCGTAATCGACCTGTAAAATGTGAATCTCAGTCGTATTGATTCTTCTCTTAAAGTAAAATAGGCCCTGGGTAGCCTAGTTGTCAAGATCACGGGCTCGTGGTAGGCTTCAACAGTACAATATTATCCCATGCAGCAAAGTGGGAACGAAAACTGGAGTCTTGTGTAAGAAACAAAGTTTTCGGATAACTAGGAAAAGATAACACGTGCAGTCAATAACGTGGATAGTCCCATGTTGAATAGAGTGGGCAGGAACTGGTGATGGAATGTATGCCATGTGAAGTAGAGTTTACATATAGAATACATGTGCAATATGTAAATAAAACGTATATATTCTTTCACATGTGTTCTTTTTTTTGCTGTATTCTTCTTAGTTTTTACTACAGTGCTCCGAAACTTTAAAGGAAATTATGAACCCTGTAATAGGCAAAATATTATGGAATCATTCTCCATAAATTTGCATTTTTATAATATGTAAACATTCATTTTTTATAATTCTATTTTTAAAAAATTGTATTGTAATATTCTTAAAACAATTTTACGTGTATATTCTATTTAAAGTGACTCTAAATGTATCAAAATTAATTTACATGCTTTTTCAAAATAAGGATTCCCTAACTAATCGGGAAATGTTAAGAGCGATAATAGTTATAGCTTTTACTTAACTGGTTAGCGGTGAGGTGAGGAGACTAATCCTGGTGCCACTGAAGACCCGCCGCGTCCACTGGTGGTGTGGTAGTCAGAAGAAAAGGATGCGAGCTCGGATGCCATCCTCGTCTCTTGAACGATGTTTAAAGTGGCCGCGGTAGCCTAGTAGCCAAGGTAACGAACTCTTGGCTGGAGTGTCATGAGTTCGAGCCTAGTGCCGCTGAAAACCTGCCTTGTGGGGGAACTATGCACGTTAAATCTGTCGAGAGCTCAAAAGTCCTTCCCTTGGTGTAGCAGTTAGGAGAGGTGTGGCAGATCAGGTGTCGTCCTCGTCACTTAACCATAATTCCAAATGTCGAGGTTCGTCACCCAAAGCACTCGTGTAGCTGAACAGTGAGACGTTAATATTCACTCACTCACCGAGGTTCAGAATTACGAGGTCCATCGCCATCAGCTCTCTTGTTGCTTTATTGTGCGTCGTTAATGTAACTATCAGGTCATGTAATATTTCATTTCCCATTCAAAACTAAGTGATTGAAATTATAGTTTTTATCTAACTGGTCATAGTGAGAAGTAGGGTGATGAGCCGGCACAGCCCTCTTGAAGCTCAATATGCTCAAAATTAAGTAAAACCAGTTTTCATACTGTCAACGAGTACGGAAAATGTCCTCGTGCGTTTATTAGATTGTAGATTTTTTATAATAAAATATCTGAAGAGAGGATACCAATGCAATGTTCATTAATCCTTAATAATGATCAAGGTGGAAACACTTTTGTTAATTCACACAAGAACCCGGTACTCATTACATGAAATGCCACTTTTATAGGCTGCGGTAGCCTATACTGGTCAGGCGTGGTGTGGACTAGTGGCCAGGGTGTTAAATGGCAATACAACTTGAACTATTAATACCCACTATGGAGAGAGAATAATGTACCTAAATCTGTCGGGGTTCAAAGTCCTACCATTGCCGTGGTGTGATAGTTCGAAGAAATGCCAACTCAGATGTCATCTTGTAACCGCAGTAGCCTAGTGGTCAAGGTAACGAACTCGTGGCTGGAGTGGCATGAGTTCGAGCCCAGTACCACTAAATACCCGCCGTGTAGGGGAGCGATGCATGTTAAATCTGTCGAGCTTAACGTCCTCCCATTGGTGTGGTAGTTAGAAGTGGGTGGTGCCAGTTTAGGTGTCGTTCTCGCCACTTGACCATGGTTCAAAAATACGAGGTGTCTTAAAAGCCCTCGTGTATCTGAACAGTGTGACGTTAATATTCACTCAATTGGCTGTCATTCTCATCACTTGACCGATGTCTGACGCCATTAGCCCTCGTGTTGCTTTGTAGTGCAAGGTTAAAAAATTACCTTTTACTGCTTTTTTATCAACAAAGCTGAAAGAAATAAAAGTAAAATCTTGACTGAAATGACTCTTAAATATTGGAAAACGTTGCAAATGCGTAAGCATCTCGGGTGTTAGTTCGTCTATAATCTGTCTCAACGACTTCTTCCCGAGTTCAGCTCTAGATTCATTCAAATCCCCTTTTTCTCTAGGAGGGTGTTGATAAGATGCTGGCTTGGGTGCATTTTTCGATGCTTCAAAACTACAAGGATCGTTAATATTAATGTTGAGTTTCAATGGTAGATTATTTGGTCATGGTAACCTAGAGGGTTATGGTCACGAACTCCTAACTCAAATGTCTTAAGTTCGACTCCTGGTAATTGAGGATCTGTGGGAAGAGGGCCAATACACGTTAAATCTGTCGAGACTTCGTCTTTCCACTGGTGTGGTGTAGTAGTTAGGCGAGGAGGTGCCAGCTCAAATGTCCGCGTCACTTGTTTCGCTGCGTCAAGGTCAATCGACATCGGCCCCCGTGTTGCTTTCTAGTACAACGTTAATGACTTACTCCCCCGAGTTCTGCTCTAGATTCCATCGAATCCAAATCTTCTGGAGGAATGGAGTTAGAGGGAGGTGCTGGTTCAGGTATATCCTTCGATGTTACAAAATTATTAGGGCCATCGACATTAGTAATAAAGCAATACCGTAAAAGAATTATGATAAATTTGGTTCCTGATTGAAAAGGTTCTTGACTTTCATAAGATATCGATGTGGAGAAGTGCGAAAATATTAAACAAAAATTAAATTTCTTTGATATATTGAAGGAGAAAACTTGTATATCCTTTTTCGAAGCACTCGACAGTTTCTAAAAAGATTAAGTGTTACTAATTAGTCATCCGTGATACATAAACACTCCAATATCCTCGAGTGGGCATTCTTTACAAGGTTTCTATCCTAACATGACATCAGAAAGAAAAAAATTCCTAGACATATTCTAATTTTTTTCATTACGTATGCAGTTTCATTCACGTTCTTGGAATTATTGCGCGCCACTTAGTTTAGAGAGATAATTATCGCTCCAGAAATTTGTTACTTCATTTACTTGATCAATCTCCCGAGAGGCTGTTAATTATGAGCGCAATCTTTGATGTATTTAATGACCTCTACTCTTTGCTTAACAAAAATTATTAGAAGCAAATTTCGAGACTCGAAATAGTTAAAGTTCAAAAAACTCTGAGTTTTAAAACTCGGGCTCTACTTTATTAGTAATACTTCAAGGTTAATAAATTGAAGCATTTTCGTAAAAAGTCCGTAATTTTGACGTGTTTTATCTGGTATCAAGTTCTTATACAGTGTATCATTTCTTCAGAACTCTCGCAAGACGTCAAGTGCAGAGTAAAAACTAAAATAATTGGGTTTATTAAATTACTTAGTTATTGAAATTTTATAATTCACAAAATACAGATTTAATTTTTCTCATGGTTCATATAATCATTCTTTCGAAAAAACTTCTGTAATTATCTAATGAAATTTTTAATATAACTGAAAGACAATGAATTTCATTCTTTTCAATTAATTTTTAACTAGTTAAGAATATTTTTAATTTAATCTTGAATAATGATTTTTCATTTTTCTAGTAATCAAATATTTTAGAAAAGTTAGTTTGATGAATAATTTTTGAAAATGAACAGAAATATGAACTCTATACAAAAAAACATTCTCAAAAGTACCTACATCCCGTAAATTGTAACAAATCCTACTCTTTTCTACTTTTTTAATGAAATACTTTTCAGTAAGAGATAACAAAGTAAGATTTATTGGTAGATGTACATTTTTTTAAAAACGACACTCAAGACATTACAAAATTTGTATATTCACTAAATTTTTTTTTCATCCATAACTTGAAAGAACGAGTGTTTTTAATCCTTAGTCATTTTTGTTTGATGCCTCTATTTTATTAACATTATTTATTCATTTTAGAGTTTTTATTTTAGCAACTTAAAAACTAAAATTTTTTGAATAACGAATATTTGCAATTCAATTTACTTCAAAAATTGCCAGTCGTAAATTTGGGATTGTTTTCAACAATTATTCCACTGAAATTAATTGATTTTAATATTTCATCTACAGCAGAATTTTTTGTTGCGTAATTGTTCCTATAATTTGTATCAACATTAATAATTAAAACAGCAGTTTTGTTTGTAGCACCAACTGTCTTTTAAAATAAACTATACTCTCATTTTGAATCGCTATACTTCGCAACTGGGGATATTATGAAATAATGAAAGGATAAATTTTAAAATATTGAATTAATGACATAAAAATTCTCAAAATTACGATTTTTCACAAAAAGTTAGTAAATAAGACTTTATTATCTACCGATATTTCAATTCTAAAAGTTGTAAACTGCATCTAAGAGTTTGTTTTAGCATGAAGATTAAATCAAACTTGATACCAGTTTTTTTACTATAGAGAAATAAAAATCACACATTACCTTCATTTAAACTATGAAAAAGTGAAGGATCGTTGTTCAATAAAGATTAACAAATATTTTTTGAAGTCATTTTCACTCTTAATGTATACTTTACAAATTGCAATTCAATTTTACAAAAAATATCTATTTTTGAGTACGCATTGAAATAAAGTTAATATGTTGCATATAAATTTAACACTTGTGTTCCTGCATTCAGAATAAATAATTTTGATAATTGGTTAAATTTAAGAATTGTTCTGACTTCTAAGTATTTTCTATGTTTTTCAATTCCTATTCTATTACTTCACACATTCTCCCTATATATATTTATATATCTTATTCAAATCTTCAATCGTTAATAAACTACCAAGCTCAGTGGTTGGTTTGTAGTGCATCGAGCTTCCACACCACAGATCCGAAGGTTCAAACCCCGGACTGGGCAAGGGCGACTCAGAATTTCATCCCTTCAGTGGGTCAATAAATGAGTACCAAGCTTGCTTATGAATTTAACTCTGGGGGTTTCACGCCGGACTGGCCACCTGACTGGAACATCTGTTCATGCACCTCGGGGCCCAAGGTCACGTATACTGAGATGGCACAGTAGGTCTTGGCCCTCATGGGTTGTTGCCCTACTAAGTGAAGTAAATAAAATATTTTTTATTGGTCCTCTCAAGTTCAAATAAATTTTTTAAACTTGTAGTAGATGACCCGTGATAAGTTTTTTCAAATTTTTATTTATAAACTAAATTTAATTGTAGGGAAAGAGACATATTTCAGTCGATATTATTCCTCTAGATGGCAGCACCATTGTATAAAACGGCTTTTGTTAAATTTGTGATGGAGATTTACTAATCCTCAAGGGGGGGGGAGAGAGAGAGAGATATGCTAGTTAGACGTCAGTATTCTTTTTACACTGGTTTTAAGATAAATTCTTTCCTATTACATTCATCTGTTATTATATAAAAAGTGTAATTACAAATTAACTGTGTTTAAAAAGTTTTTAATGCTAATTTAAAATGTGTTTTGGCACTTAATGTTGTGATGCTGTCATATGTATATACATATTTATATTAATTATAATTATTTAATAAAAAGCAACTAAAACAAAAAATTTCTTTGTTGACTTAAGTAAGAACTGACTAAAAATTTTTTATTAGTTTTGAGTATTTTTATCCTCACTTGCAACTAAATTCTCTTGCAGGTTTCTTTCCTTTTTATCTAGGTTTAAAAAACGTAGGAAAATGGAATTTATAGCCAACTTGGAACGCTCTCGGTAAGAATTCGAATTTTTTTATTATAATTTATTCAAATTTTCATTTTTTAAAGTTTTAAATAAGTTTTACAATGGTTTCTTTCTATCTAAATGCGCGGTTCCTGAAATACGTTTTTTAAAATCGTTATTGTGTGTAATAAAAAAGTAAGAGTAAAGGATTTTAGACAGTTCAAGTGTCTTGTCATTTGATCATCTACACGTATAATTACACGATTTTCACCCCTCATAAGCCCCTTTTTATTAATCAAATCAAATCAAATTTAATCTTTTATTCATGATTACATTTGATTTTTATATCATTTTTGATTGGCCAATTTTTAACAAGACTCTAGACTTTTCAAATATTTCGTTCCAAATTGAGTTTTTCCAACATTTAAAGATCTTAACTGAATTTTGATTATAAAATACGAAATCCATATTCAAAGAAAAGTAATTATATTAATTTTTTAATTAAAATTTTGTGGCACAATTTCTAAAGTTTACTAAGGGGCACAGTTTGAAGCATTTAAAACTAAAATTTAAATTTTTTCTCTTGGTCATAACACGCTAAATTACAATTATTTAATGATAACAAATCAAATGTTTTCATGAGATTTAATATAAAATCAATTTAACGTTTTACGCTCCTATTAAAACATTTAATTTTAAATCGTTGACTCAAAGAAATGCTTTCAAATCAATATTTTAAAGAAACTGAAGACGTAAACTATACTTATCAGTTATCTTGTAGAAAACTTTAAAGTGAACTTTTTAGCTCTGATTTACGATTTAAAATATTGTCATGTATTTAAAATTTGGTTAATTTTGAAACTGGTATCTGTTGGGAAAACTTTAAATTTTAGACTCCCCCATAGAGTAAAATGAAATGCCGTGTAATTAGGATTGAAGTGTGTTCAATACGAAGGGGGGCTGAAAGCCCTCGCATTGGCGTGGTATTGAAAACTTATCGAGTGTGTGATATCGGGTCGTTATTTGACAATTACTTAACATGTCCGTTACTTTTTTCTGCTTGCCGGCTGGGTAGCGTAGTTATTTTTCGCTGTCCTTCTACACCTAAGGTTGTGGGTTCGACCCCAGCCCAAGTAGGTGGATTTTCATGACGCAGAAAATCGACAGAGTCCATGTCGTATGATTATGCGGCATGTAAAAAATCCCTTGAGTGTTCGTTTGGTTTAGATGTTCTCTGCTATTAATTCTAATTACAAATTTCGCATCGGCAGACCTAAGGTGCCTCCCTCTGGAGAGGAAACTAAGCGTCAAAATTACTTGCGGTAATTAGTATCGCCTATTTAGTGCTGCACTAAAAAGTGAAAACTTCTGGGTTATGTACTAGGTCTGCAAGGGTAGAAATACCAATCCACAGCCCCATTAGAGAACTTTTGTCTGCTGTGTGGTTTCTAACTGCGTCGCTAATAAGCAAGCAATTCTCACCGTAAAGTAATTTGGCATAATCTTAACTTCCCCGTGCGACGGTCATAAATTCGATTCCTACGAAAGACTTATATCCTCGGTTGATGCACCGAATGAACTTGGAGGTCAACTAGATTTTAAGTGCCAGTCGCTTATGCAATCATTTTATTAAAAATCGTTGACGAAATTCTTCGATAGCAGAGGGAAAAGCTGAAATCAAATTCTTGGATCATTTGATCAAAATTAAACTTAAAATTAAATTTTGAATAGATTATCCAAAGGGAAACTGGAATCTTGTAAATACTTGGTGTTTTTTTTTCTAAGATTATTTAGAAATAATGAATACAAGATAATTTCACAACAATTCATAGTAAATTCCCCAATTAGTAGCCCCTAAAATAAAAGCATTTAAAGATCCCAAGAGTTTGCGATGAGAAATGAACAGAGTTCTTTGAATACACAAACACGCGATACAAAATATATTATCCAAAAAACATTTTACAGGTGTTAAATAATTGGTTAATATTTAAGGCATCTATTTACCGTATTAAAGTGTTTTCATCAGTCTGTAATAAACAAATTTTGAAATCTATATGGAACAGCATATTTTTTTGGAAAAATTATCTCAAGATCATGTCGGGAGGAAATTTCATAACTTTTAATGAGGAAACGCTTTTCAGAGTATTCAGTGCGAGAGCAGCGCTAATCAAAGGCCCTCAAAAATATAACAGCAGATTCATTTTCGAGGAGAAACGTTTACTAAAATTTTTGTTCATACAGTTAGAATAATCCTTGTATATTTTTCCCACATAGTGCGACAAACGCGATAGCCTAGTGGTCATAGTCGTGAACTCGTGACCGGCTTTGTAGAGTCTTGGTACCACTGATGACCCTCCGTGTAGGGGAACTGATATACGTATAAAAAATGATCCACGTTAGCGTGGTATGAAAGAGTTGGGAGCCAGTTCAAGTGTAATCCTCTTCACTTGACTGAGGTTCAAAATTACGAGATTCGTCACTAATGGCTCTCGAACTGCTTTAGAATATGGCGTCAATAAAAAAACCACACCCGCATGGGGCAGGAAAGTAGTTGTGGTGAGAAAAAAATCGCAAATTAAAAGGTGTTTTTTAAGGTATAAACTATTTTTAGCTCCGATTTTTATATTTTAAAATGGTTAGCGATTTCGTTATTTTGGAGTGATATTAATTTTTCATTTGTCTGGAAAAATGCTATTTTAAATAACAATTCCAAGTATCTACCTTTGATTTTTTTTTTCAAAAAAAAACGTTCTATTACAATTTACGTTAGTGGAAACGACATGACATTCTTGGAAAAAATAGCTCTAAAATCTTTTCATACAGATTCTACAGTAAGTGCTGTAGCAAATCGGTTCTCGAGAACCTCATGTAAAAATACCAAGAACAGATTTTCAAAGAGAAAGCAGGAAAAATCTATTTTTAAATGGACCTATCTGAGACTGTTGTGAACCGCACACACGCACACCTCAAGGTATCGGACTCTTCTCTTTTGCTTTGACTCTTTATTGCGCAAGTTTCTCTCTCGATGAATGAGACTTTAATAAGGCGAGTTCATGACATTATTAATTTTTATTTCATAAGAAATTCAATATATTTTCCTCAATTTTTATAATTATTTGCTTTATTGCTTGAACTAAAATTCTGGCTTATAAACTATAATAAGCAATCTCTAGAGCATTTGTTGCGGATAATATTGTATAAATTGTAAAAAAATGGAGCAAAAGTATTAGTTGTGGTTGTGGCATTTCTATCTTTAATATTAGTTGTTTCACGTCTTCAAAACTTAAAAGTTTGAACAATAATGAAAAGGTACGATTTTTTTACACTTCGTTCTTTCTTTTCAGTGTCTCCCAAGGGCTTACTCCGGAGAACCTAGCTAACTTGGAAAAAGTCTTCCACGATGCTGTTGGCGATAGGCAAGAAATTGATCTAGAAAACTTCAAGAAAATTGTTCAGTCCAAAAATGTAAGTGCTTGTAAATTTACAGGGCGTTTAGTTGCTTGTAATTAATGGGTAAGCATTTAATAACTCACTAGTGAGTTTTCTTGCTGCTTTATTTTCATTCTATTTTCTGGGGATATTTTTTAAAATTATTTTACTTCAAAAATGTGAAATTGTGTTGAGATCGATTTTATTTAGAATTAAAATTTTCTTCATACAAGTTTTTGTTCTCGATTCTCAAAAAAATTGCTTCTGACTTATGAACTCGCCGATTTTAGCTAGTGATCGTGAGTGAGTGATTTTGGGGTTTATTGGCGCAAGAGCCGATTTCGGCTATACTGCGCCAAACATTTGTTTTAATATCTGTGGTCTAGACGGGAAGAGAGAAAGAAAGAATGAATTGAATGACAAGAAAGAGGGTCGAAAATAGAGAAGGATCACTAGGGTACCCCGGGTTCGTGAAGCCCGTGTTTACCAAAGACAGTAAACCCCGTGGGAAAAGGAAAAGATCACTAGGGCACCTCGGGATTGTGACATCCGTACTCACCTAAAGGTGAGCCCCCTGAGGGGAGCTAGTGATCGTGGTGACCTAGAGGCTATGATCGTGGCCGGTGTGTCGTGGGTTCGAGTTTTGATGCCATATAGAGACCCGTCATATAGAGAGGGACAGTGCACGTTAAATCTGCCGTAGTTTGAAGTCCTTCTATAGAGTAGTGGTGTAGTTAAGAAAGGGTTGTGTCGACTCAGGTGTAGTCCTCGTCACTTGACCATAGTTCATAATTACAAGGTCTGATGCCAATAACCCTCGTGTTGCTTTATATCGCGGCATTGATGTAACTCGCTCTATTTAGAATTTTCCTTTTTCCCACATATTTAAAACTTCAATTAATATTTCTTTTCATTTCGGTATGTCAACTTATATGCTGAATTATTTTAAACCGAACTTGTGTGCAATAGTCTCTTTCAATGTTCTGGAGTGGAGTCTTGTACCGTGTGACCAATTCACTAGTTCCAGATAGTGGATGGATTTGATCTCCTTGGGTAAGTAAGACTTGAAAAATAAAAATTTGATCCAAGTGTAATAGTATGGTAATCTTACGCTAACAAAAACAACCACAACAAAATTTCGCATACATATCCTTGCATTGCATACGATAAGCACCACTAGAGAGTTTTGAGGTATGCTCATCACATGCGTACTTATACTATTATCGTACTCAATTCGTTAAATTAAAATAATTTATAGTTGCGTTTAGAGATTGCAGTACCAGTATACAGAATACCGGTATTTTGAGCCATTTGTACAGTTTCCGAAATACCGGTATTCACAAGTTTAAGTAGAAATTTTTTAAATTGTTTCTCATATGTTCAGGGATCATTAACGTAGAAAAATATTATACGTCTTTGTGTTTATGGTATAGTGTTAATTATTGCACCATGATTAAAATAGGTTATAAATGAAATAATTTTACGTCCGTTTCAGAAGGTGAATATATTATATAAACGTCTTCATTCCGTTCTTATTTTTATTTTTCCCTGGTTCTACAGTTCTAAGGCAACTCATTAAATCCATCATCTGATTCTTTCATTGCCAGATACAACGGGATAAAAGATTACTAATCTGAATTTAAAAATATAGACATAAATTATTTTTCTGACAAAAAAACTAAATACACTACTCCTAAGTTCTCGTTGAAAGAGGAATAACATATCCAAGCTCATCTGCCTTCCTTCATCTATCAACACCTGTTACTAAAATGTCTCCCTAACGGGCGAAATTAGACTGTGAATTCAAAGTAGCATAGTACAATCAAGAGAAGTTATAAAATATCTGTTATCCAAGGCCAAAACTATCCTATTACAGCTTAAAGTGATACTGCACTTGCACAGGATTTGTGGTATGATATTCGTATCATAGAAACAAAGTTGTACTTGTAAAGGAAATGCGTAATATTTCGATGTTTTCTAAATTGGTGAGTTTGTTATTCACATTGCATCATGCTTTAGGCTTAAATGTTTTTCAGATTCTTATATACTCACAAATAACCTATAATAACAAATAAGAATAACTTTAAGGAACATAAAAAGAATCAGTTGATAATGCTTCATTATTTATTAGATGAAAAAAATATGATGGAGCAAAGTAAAAAAATGTTCTACAGTTGAGAAAAGAGACTAACCAATTCAAATTTGGTCAAGTTTTTAGTACATTTTCTTAATTTTTTTACCCACAAACTAATTAACATTCAGACGAATTCAATAAGAGTATTGAAGACTACACTAATGTCAACAGAGGAAAGAAACCATCTCTGGAACAAAAATTAGAATTAGCAATAACTAAAAAATATTCAACAAAACAAAATAAAATACAGTACATAAATAGGCTACATCCAAAATCATGCGACGAGAAATCGATTTATTTGAAGTTGAGGGATTCAAAGGTAAATACTTGGCAAAAGTATATCGCGTATTGCTAACAGTACTACCAACTAGTGTAGATGCCGAAAGAGCCTTTTCGACAGCTGGTAATTTTTGCACAATATTATGTTCCAGGCCTAATGACAGTATAATTCACGCATTGTTTCTAAAACCACTTTTCAAACATTAACTTTTAAAACATTAATAACATTTCAAAAATTTGTAATAATACCACAGACTGAATAGTGATATTTGCATTTTTTGTGATTTAAATAAACAAGATGTTCCTTTATTTATTTTTTGTGATTCTTTATATATTGTTATAATTTATAAGTTAGAAATTATTTCTTGTGATATTTATACTCTCTAATAAAACCGGCAAATAAAACAAACACCTGTGCTCTTTTTTCTAAAATTTCTAATACCGGTATTAAAACCGGTATCACGGTATTAAGTTCCAAGAAATACCGAATACGGGTCTTGAACTTTTGGTCCGATACTGCAATCCCTAGTTGCATTAATATTATTGCAAAGGCAATATCCATTAAGGTCTAGCACAAAGTTTGGAATTTCTTCTACATTTTTGCTCACGAAGCTGTGACTGAAATGTCTACCCTATAGTTCTCCGGAGTTTTTAACATGTTTAATACGTTTTAATAGGTGACCATTAATATCACTCCACGAGCTCTGTCTTAGCTCATTGCTACAAAGAAAGCTAATCAGTTTATCTATTTGTGCAGATGTTCTTCGTGGAGCGCATGTTCCACATCTTCGACGCCGACCAGTCCGGAACTGTGTCCCTGGAGGAGTTCATGAGGGTCATACGCTCCTTTGCCAGTCAGAGTCCAGTCGAGAAGCTGCGCTATATCTTCGAGGTCTATGATTTGAACAGTAAGTGTTCACAATACAAATATTCCACATATTGGTTTCAAAAACAATTATGTTTATCAAAGTATGTAACTTTTAGAAGCTTAGAGATATAATAGCAAAAGCAGTATGCTTGCCGACTGACCATTGCTTAAAGTGACAGGTTTTCTCACAGTAAGCGCTTTCCGTAATTCAAATACAATGCCGACTTGAAATAATATTTTATCTTCATGAGTAATCAACTTTATTTTGTAGTTAATATTGTTCTAAGCGTAATGCTTCATGCTCAAAATTATAGTGTGACATTAACACTATAATTGAGCTATAGGGTATATTAAAACTTTCCATCCGATTTTGACACAATATATGTTTGATTTTTCTAAAGATTAGTTGATATTTGTGAACTGAACTGTTCTTTAACTGTTCATGAATCGTTGTTCATTCATGTTGTGCATACACTTGCAATCATGTTTTCGTTTGAGAATATTATACTCTCCTGAGAATTAATGTTGTGACTTTGACGATGGCTTGTTTGTATAAATAATGACATCGGTATTAAAAGTGTAACTTTCATTAAAAGCACACTAGTAAGGTGCTTGAAATCTTGTGAAATAAACGAAGTTCTAAAAAAAAGACCTTGCTTTTCCCAACAGAAAAAAATACTCATCTCGCACTAATATTTACTCAAATGACATGGCTATATTTTTGTGGTAATATGCACTATAGAGAGTACAAATTTTGTTTCTCAGTGGCGAGTTTAGTTATTCCACGTTCTCAGTAACACTGATTTCTTTCCGTACAAAATTTACTTATTAGCCTTTAAAACTTATTCGGAATTTCTTTTCGCATTCTTTCGGTTTTATTTTACTTACGCAGGTTAGAAGCCAACAAACACATCCAAGAATCTCTAAAACTTATTGAAACAGTCCTAATGCTGAGGATTCCAGAATAAAGATTGTTTTATAAATTGTTTCAAAAATTTTCCTGTGACAGTAAAATAATTGAGGGAAAAAAATCAAGTACTAGAAAATAGAACAGTGTTTTCCAGCCTTTTTATTGCTGTAAATTGGTCAACTTTTGATCATTTTACCACCACACACAAAGAGAGGGATGTTGAATGTTTATATTTTAGATAATTAAATCAAAACAATCTTGATATAATTGTGCTTAACTATGCCTTCAGAAAAAAAGTTACCTCAAAAAAAGAATTTAGTGATTTCCATAGGAAGTCTCACAAAACTGAGATAAATACACTACTGTAATAAAATGGAAATATTTCAGTGCTTCTTGGGCACCTCGGGGGTTGGGGACCACTGAAATAGACGATGAATAGATTCGAGAGCAGAAAAAGTAACTACGTACCAATATAAACTGAGGACGTATTTGTAATCATTAGAAAAACCAACAGAAAATTTTAGTTCTTTCAATGCTTCGGACCTAATCATGAGAATCAGCAACTGGCAAATGTACATACCTTAAGGAATTGGCTGTATCTTCTACTTTCCTGGCTTCATTATTCAATAGCAATGGTATAATTTTTTTAATTGATAAACAGCCAACAAATGTATAACTTTGCATATTTTTAATATTTATTTTGTATTATGAGCATTATGATTAACTCTAATCTTGATATGTAGACGATGGCACCATTGAGTTCATCGAGCTCCGTAACGTGATCAGCGAGTGCATGAAAGAAAATGGTTTGCAGTTCGGCGAGGATGAGACAGACGAGCTGACACGCATGCTGTTTGAAGACGCCGATACGGACGGCAGTGGCGCCATCACCTTCGCCGAATTCAAGAACCAGCTCGAGCGACAGCCAGCCTTCATGGAGAACCTCACTCTCAGGTATGAGCTTCGATCCCAGCCCAAAAATCGCTCTAAGGGGGATTTTATTAAGTATATTGTAGATTTTTTTTTTTGTCTTCTAAAGAACCTTGTTCCTTTAAATTCCACGTTGCTCGGAAATGTCATGAATTTTGTTGTTGAATACGAGTTCATAAATTCTAAACTAAATTCCATGAAATACAATCATTAGAAATTTTGCTGGTTGTTCAACACACATTTAATCGAGTTAAATCTCTTAATTGTTGCAAGCGTATTTATACGTCCCACTCAATCGTTACGTTAAGTGCTCTTGGCGTACGTAAGTCTTTCCGAATTCCGATCCTTTTCTTTGCGCTGCTATCAGTAAAACTTTTCTTAAGGCTTTGAAATTCAATCAATTGATCTTGACAGTGTTTGCATAGTGTTTATTTCTGAAAATAATTTACCCATTTTTATGCCTTTTCCTCCCACAGCAAAACACCGCATACACGCGCCTATGTGAAAAATGGTGACTCTGGGGAGCGAATCGCGTATCTTTTGGTAGGCCGTTATTGGGGTTAAATCTTCATATCGATTGGAAGTTAGATGAGTGTACCTGTAAGCTGATAAAAACGCACACAGATACCTAATTAATAGAAAAACCATAAGGAACTTATAACCAGTTATGTCGCTGCGTTAGCTGAGTGATCATGGTGGCAACACTCATGCATGGCATTGTTTTTGTCCTGGTGTAACTAAAAATCTACCGTGTAGAGAGGCTGACTCACATGATACCTTTTGTTATGATCAAAGAGGCATCACGTTAATGTAATAGGGAAGTTTCGAAATCGAGTGCCTTCCT
This sequence comes from Trichonephila clavata, assembly GCA_019973975.1. Lineage (NCBI taxonomy): Eukaryota > Metazoa > Arthropoda > Arachnida > Araneae > Nephilidae > Trichonephila > Trichonephila clavata. The sequence goes on along the minus strand of BMAO01038986.1, from coordinate 72,726 downwards.
CATCACCTGGTTGTGGTTAAATATTACGAATTCCATCACCAATTTTCCTTGTAAACATTCTGAGTAACTTGAATTAAAACAATGGATCAGTTGCAGCTAGTAGTTGATTTTATTTTTTAATTACGAAGTCCATCTTTTGACAGTGGATGCGGTAGCGTAGTGGTCAAGGTATCGGATCGTAGATGGCGTGTCATGAATTTGAGCCCAGTACCACTAAAGACCCGCCGTGTAGGGGAGATGCACGTTAAATCTATCGAGAGCTCAAACGTCCTCTCGTTGGTGAGGTAGTTAGGAGAGGGGGTGCCACCTCGGGTTTAGTCCTCATTATTTGACCATGGTTCAAAATTTCGAGGGCCGTCGCTCAAAGCCCTCGTGTAGCTGAACAGTGCGACGTTTATATTCACTCACTCACCCATCATTCGACAAAGCTGTTCAATCTGTCAAAATTTTCACTTTGGCTTGGCTAGAATATGGGTTGGTGAATGACATCTCGTATGTAGTCTTTGTCGTTTGCCTTTAAATTAAAATCCCGAGAAATTCTCCCCCAAACTATTTGTGTTTGCTTCAGTGGGATAATATCACCAGAGGGTAGTTTCGTAACCAAATTAGATTGGTGCATAATTTCCCAGAGACTAACATTAAAGCAGAAAGAAATTCTGCCTTAATATCATAAATCGTGATCAAAATCTAACATAACTTTTGTAAAACTCCTAAATTACCTGGAATTCTATTTCAATCTGAAAATTCAGTTGTAATGAGTGTCTTCGGAATTTTTAAATTAAATGTTAGATATCATGGGTATTTTACACGCAACTTCAAGTTCTTAAAATAAAACTTTGTTTTTAAGCTTGAAAATCGTTCGACTCTCTAGATCAACTATATATTTATATTGAGGACTTCAAATTGAAAGCATCGTTACCAATAAATACAGTAAAACCTGTTTTTGTGTGGTAGATAAGGACCACATAAGAAACCGCACAAAAAATATTCGAAAATTTCGTAAATACTTTCATATAACAACTTTATTGACATACTACAGAATATTTTGTTTATGCGATGGAGAGGGACCACATTAAAAAATAATCACACTTGGAAAATACGTCAATTACTTACGAAATTTACGAGAAAGTGCTTCAAACAAAATAATTAAATTATGCATGAAAACATTTTAAAAACATTTAATTCTCCTTATCGTAAGAATGGAAGAGTTTGCAAAATGCACATACATCATTCACTGCAATTTATCGTAATCCAAAGTGAGCATTTTCCTGTGATTGAATTATATCAAAATCGCTTTCGTCACCTGAAGATACAATTTCAATTGATTTTTTACCACCTTAAAGTAAGTGATAAGTTTTTGTAAGGAAGGTTGGTTGGTCGGTCAGTTGCTTGTAAATGTCACGTTAGCCAGATATGCGTGATCGTAGCTCTTTTTGGAATTTCTAACTCCTTTTGGAATTAGTATCTATTTTAAGAAAATGCTTTTGCAATTTGTTAGAAAGCTGGATCCCAGCATATATTTTATCCTCTCTCAAAAAATCCAGTTCTTGTCCGTTTTCATAATCTATCAAATTATTGATAAGGTCACTGCCATTGAAAGTTTCATCTTCAATCAAGTGCGTGCTGCGAGTGTGTTGATAGAAAGCAATTGAACGTGCATTGTCGAGAAACTGTTTATAACCAATGAACAGAGTGTCTTGGATTGTATGTATGTACATTGATAGAAAACGTCACAGTGGCACCAAAACAATTGAAATTCATATACCGCATAAAAAAGATCGCACGAAACAAACCGCACAAAAATAGGTTCTGCTATACAATAAAATAAGAAACGTGAAATGTTTCAGCCACGTTTTCCAAATAGAACAAAAAGGATTTTGCTGAACTTGCTTAGATTGTGAATTATAAGAAAATTGTAGTCAAGTAATATACAGTCGACTCTCGCAAATTCAAACATTCGATAATACGAACCTCTTGCTAAGTTGAAGCAATCAGCCCCTGGAAAAACTCTTGTTATTTCGAACTAAATTACGTTTTGGTACACTCAATATTTCGAAGTAAAATCTGTGGCTAGCCAAACTACAACACACAATAATTTGAAGTTATCTTATAAAACTCTCGGCAATTCGAATACCTACTCTATAGAGCCCTATAGCAAACAGGTTGGATCTTGCATGTTTTGTGTTGTATTGTCTCTGCGTGTCTCTCCTGTTCCCTTTGCTTTCCTTCAAGTGGACAGTTGTGGTCGCAATTTTTGTCAGCCATCCATATCTTTCGTTCAACATGTGGCCTTGCTAAATCTGTGTTCAGAAAAGGATGGTCCGCTATTGTGAAGAAGAAATGCGCTGGATTGTGTTTTCTGCGTCGGACTGACATGATTTATGGCTCATCTGCGTAACTTGTAGCATGTGGCACCAAAAAAGACAGACTAGACTGGGCCCTGCCTTAAAGAACCTATAGTGTCGAAGGCAGTGTTTGAGAGAACCGGGTGCAAAAAGATTTTATTTCCAATGAGGGAGGGAAGAGATTTGGTGGGGCATCGAAGAGTCCTGTTCGAGAATTACTACATAGATGTATTCTTTTAATACAGGACTTTTAACTTCTGTAGATATGTAATATTTATACTGTATAATATGTACTTTTAAAAAATGCGTTAAAGTAACTTGATATATGTATACAATTGTTGTTTTATTACATATTTTAAAATTTAAATGTGTTACAAAAATTTCACTTCGTATATTTTGGGAGTTTTTTCTTACCCTCTTAATAATTCGAAATTTTTCACTGGTCCCTCCTACTTCGAATTATCTAGAGTCGACTGTATATAAAACTTTTTACTACACATTTAAAAGTAAATGTGTGGGTGTAATATTGGTGCATAAACCCTTCTCTCTTGCTCGCTTAGCAACATTAAATACGCTCTTTTTGCAATGTAGCACTCTCTCAATATTTTAAACTCGTAAAGTTAAACTCTTAGCCATTATAATTCTTTGGGAATACGTCTTTTCTTAAATACCATGAACATGCTCTCCTAAATATGAAGCTTTGTTTTACACTAAAATACGCCACTATATTTTACTAAAGAACTAGACAATTATTTTGTGAAAATTCAACTATTTTCTTATGGAGTTTCAAATAGTCTAATCATGGATTGGAACTAGCATTTTTAATTGTTTTAAAAATGAAATAGAAATGTCCGACAGCACTTATTCCAATCTACAGAGGTTCGATATTTTTAATCAAATCTTAGATCGATGCGCAAAAGGCAATTGTATCATACATGCATCCACACCTTTAGAATGAAATACTAATTGTAATACAAACAACAAGATACAAATTGTATTAGACAAAATTTGTTTCTCGTTACTAGTTGTAAATCAAAAATTTTTATTACTAAACCTCAATAAAATCCACATTTTAGATATTGTTTCTTTATTTAGCATCGAGCGATGGTTGCTTCCTCCCATGGAAACGAAAAGCACAAAATCCATCGCAGAACGTGTTCGAAGGAGGTTGACATGGCAACATATACGAAATAACTGGACTAGTGTTGCTTATCTTTTCATCTACTTCCTCCTTAATGTGATTCTTTTCATCACCAGAGCCTACCAGTACAGGGAGAGCAACATGTACGTCGTACTAGCAAGAGCTTGCGGTGAGTCGTATTATGTAACAGGTCTCCGGGCATCTGAAAGAATCTAAGTTTGTTAATATAAATCTGTCATATCTTTGATAATTCTAAATGGGAATTATCAGCAGTAATAACTTCAGTAACTGATGCGCAATATATATAGAATGTCCGTAAAGTATGAGTACACTTTTTCAAATTTTAATTATAAAAAAACCCAAAGAAAAATATATATTCACTTAGTGAGTTTTTTGGTTTCATAAAAAAAACATCAAAGCTTTTTTTTACAATGCTTTGTTGCACGATTTCCATGTGCGTACCATTAGTTGCACGTAAGACATTGGGTCCATACTAGATTCTTAGGCGCGTTCTAATGAATCATTACAGCATCAACACTTTTATGGGCACTGTAATTTTGATATTTCATTTCGTCATTGTTCTCCAATCTTCAATTAGTGACAATGTTTTTTCCAAATCCCTACAAGAAGTCCAAATGTCTAAGATAAGAATTCTTATGTCTAAAGATATCATTATTGGACTTCCTCTTTCCATCCATCGTCCAGGGAACCTTTTCACACTTCTAAACTCCTAGTGGGGTGGCACCCCATTTACGCTGTACATGTGTTGATTTAAATTCGGTAAACCATGCTACAATTAGCGCTTTTTCTTGTGTTGCCATTTTGAAACTAGAATGGCTAAATATGGATTTTGTGCTATCTAATTTGCAATACATCAAACAGAAAATCTAATCTTTATAGAAAGCAAAAAAACGTAAGTAAAAAATCTTTGCTTATCTTTAATTTTCTTAAAGCGTAGTCATACTTTTCACACACCTTTTTATTATTCACATGGTTGATTAGTCTGTAATTTATCTGAATTTTACTATTTAACTAAAATATTTACTGTGTTAATATTCTTGCTTGACTGGAAACATTGAATTCAGATTCCCTCATCTGAATTAATTATGCAACTTTCTAATACATGTTTTGTTTCTTTTATTGCCTAACTGGCGTTGTTAAGTCTGATTTTCTTATTAAATGTGAGCTGGGGGTATGTGTGTTCAATGCTCGTTTTATATCCTTGCATTATAGATTGTTATGTATGTACAAAATACGTCCCAAGGGTTATGTTTGCCCCATTGACAGAAAGACATGTGGCCTAAGTTGAATCAAACTGCCAATAAACATGTCAGCTATGGAGGTCAAAACGTGTGAGTTGTGGTTAGTTACAAAAAGTCTTCCTACAATACTTCAGAAGCAATAGGAATTCTTTCAGTAGTTTCATTGTCAAATTTTTAAAGTTTGGAAGTTGGTATTTCAATCTACCAAAGATGTAAGGAATTTTTTTCAAATGGGATGTATTTTAGGCATTTCATCCTTTGCATACACGGCAAGTTCCCAAATGTAAGAGCCATTTCATTGGTGGCACTATCTAGTGGCGGCTCCCGCTACCAAATGTTAACTCTTTAAGTTATTCAATCCAAGCTCTCGTCGGATGCTAAATATTAACATGATTAAATTTTTCTAAGAATACTGAAGCCATATTGACACACATAGGATCTCTTTCATGCCACATAATCAGGACTTGCGTGATTATGATTTTCGCATCCAAAAAATCTATAGACGCCATTCGGGAACCAACTCGTAGCCTTAGGCTTACGAGGTGGCCTCGCGACTTCTAAGTCACCGAGCCAACAAATGTTGGGGATTAAATAATCCACCCTCTGAATTCTGCATCTTACCAGGTATATCTAGGATATCTTCTACTATTGATCTCGATTGCACAAAAATAGTTCCAGATTGATTTGATGGAATGCGAAATCTCTTGTTAAATACTCATACTAATTATGATTCCTGAGCAGATTCTCACAGCATGTTTTATTTATAGGGCAATGTCTAAACTTCAACTGTGCCTTTATTGTGATGTTAGTCCTTCGGCAGACATTAACATGGTTACGAACTCACGGTTATTCGCAATACTTTCCCATCGATCAGCACTTGTATTACCATAAACTAACGGGAGTTCTTATTCTGTTGTACAGTCTGCTGCACGCTGCAATGCACATTTCAAATTTCGGTAAGTAATTATGTTTACTGTGGATTTTCCAGTGGCTATGAAATTATAAGTTTTTGTTCAGTAGCTGCCACGTTATATATTCCAACTGAGAGAAATTTTAAGTAGCCTCAATTTTTCTGTTTATTAGTAACGCATCGTAGATAACTGAACTGAACTTCAATTATTTTTCATATCAAGCTACATGCATGTTAAAGTTGATTAGAAAAAATTGTATGTAAATTGACTGATAAAAAGAAAGTAATATTTTTTAAAAAATTTAAGTCAATTCCTACTTAGATCAACAAATTTTATTTGAGTTACTACTTATTAAATAATTACAATTAATATAAATATCTATACATATGACAGAATCCCAATATTAAGTGACAAAACGCCTTTTAAATTAACTAAACTTTTTAACCACATAAAAAAATGTAATTACAAATTTAATGTAATGGATGAATATAGTAGGGAAGAATTTATCTTAAAACCAGTGTAAAAAGATTGCTGACGTTTAACTAGCATATAATTATTCAGGGTAAGTTAAATCTCCATCACAAATTTAACAAACGTTTTTTTATTCAATGGCGCTGCCATCTAGAGGAATAATATCGACTGAAATAACTCTTAAATTGTAATTAAATTTAATGAATTTATATTTGGAAAAACTATAATAACATCAAGGTTTAAAAAATGTATTTGATCTTGAGTGGATGGATAAAAAGTATTTTACACACTATTGAAAATTTTAAAAAGATGTATTTATAAATATATATATAGGGAGAGTGTGTGTACTAATAATAGGAATTGAATAAACATCGACTTAAATTTAATAACATCAAACTGTACATATTTTCATTTCAGTATAAAAAGATCATTCAAATGAATGTGTCTGAAAATTCAGATAATTTCTAGCCTAATAGCTTGCTGCACATAGCATTATCATTAAGTTAATTGAACAAACTAAAATTGTCTGGGTTCAGAATATCATCGGTTTGTGAAGCATAACTCGTCTCAGTAATAAAATTTAGATCAGCCTCTTTATTATAATTAATTTAATGAAAACTGGGATGAAATAAATGCTTTGCACATGTATCATACGAATAGAGTTGACTTTATTAAATTTCTATTACTTAAGATGCGAGTTGTAAGTCAGCAGTATTGATCCTAACCGATGTATATATAAATTAATCGGACACAAAATTGTATGAATGTCAAAGTTTTCTTTTACAAGTTTCGTTCGTAATCGCATTTAAAATTATTGACTTTCTTGCTTCCGGGACATCTCTCGTATTTCATCTTTTTTAAGGGTAAGTTTCCCCCTTCCCTTTTTACGGTAATTGTTCACCAGGTGAAATACCATTAAAAAAATTGCTTTCGATGTTGGTGAAACAACCGAAGGAGCATCAGTATCGGAAGAATAACTCATACGCACCAAAGAAAGAGTAGCAACAGGAAAGCGTGCTCGATCTAATTTCGGTACAAATCACGGTAGCAGACAGACGTGTGCTGACAAAGTGGTCTACTAAAAGAAGTCCACATTGTGGTTTTCTGGTATAAATGGGCGCAAGGGATTAGTTTGTCCGTCATCTTTGAATGCCTACATTCTGTGCATAGTGAAAAGGTCGCGTCTCGTAAAATGGTTGGCCCACAACACAAAAGGCGAGTCAGTCAGATTAAAACGAAACAAATAAGCACAAAGGCAGTTGACAATTTAAACTCAGCCACAATGGCAGCAAGAGGAGAGTCCGAGACACAGGTTTTATTAGTACCCTCCATGATCGTGCTTTTTACTAAAAGGTTCGCCATTTTATTTCCCCAAAAGCCACAATGGAAAGGTACCCACTGGAAGACAACCTTTGTCGGAAGGTTGTCTTCCAGTGAGAGCAAAGAAAGAAAAGAAAAAATCAAAGTATTTTACAGTAACAGTTCGTTCCGTTGCATTTTTTTAATTCAATCGGGCTTCAAAGCCTTGTTTTGTCTGAAAGTTAGAGTGAGATAACAGCTCATGTGTTACGTTAATACAAACTAAAATGCATCATTTCTCATCTTTAGGTGTCCTCTCCATAGAGAAGAACATTCCTATGAGCGAGCTACTAATCTCCACTCGTCTGGGTATCGGGTGGGTGGGCGGAGCTGCCTGCCTCACGGGATGGATCCTGCTGCTTATCCTCATCGTGATGTACGTCTCGGCCATGTCTTTCGTTAGAAGCAGTGGGAAATTTGAGGTGACTCACCATTCCGGTTTTTCTCTTGACTCTCGAAAGCTAATGCGAATGTGTTTTAAATGTTATATGCATTTTACACGGATATACACCAGTAGCTCTTAAAATAGACAATAAGTACATAGAATCTGATGTTTTGAGTCGGAAGATAGCAAAAATAAGATTAATTTGAATAACCTTTCGCCACTGTACTATAATAGTTCTTATGATGAAACACTTCAGGTATTTGTGAAAGGAGTGAGGTATTACAGTAACTTTGGCTGCAAGTTTAAAGGCTGGTGGTTTGAGTGTTAACAGTAATACAAACCTTTCGTTGAAAGAAGGAATAAAATTTCTGAATATTTTTAAAAATCCCCAAGTCCTGGTGAAGTGAAGGTGATATATTGTATAGGTAGTGTATTAGTTCGGAGGTCTATTTCGTCCTATGATCACAGCTCTAGATGACAGGACTCATCGACGAAAACCATTGCATTTCTTTAAGGGACTTCAACTCTTAGAGTAATACATAATTTTAATATACCTAAATAATCCATTTAAAAATATTTTTAAAAAGTAATAGGCAAAATTCATTTGGTGAAGCAAGTAGCCTTACTTTTTTAACGGTAATTATAATCTTTTGTTAGAAGCGTGTTATTTAATTTCCTTTTTTAACACTTAACCAAAGGTTTCCTGTATATTGATTTGAACAAATTATGTTCGGCAAAATAACATTCTTAGGAAAAACTTTCCAATTATATAGAGTTTGACCAAACTAATTCCCTAACAATTACTTAATCACATCTGAACTTTGTCATTAGTCACGTTTCAAGCAAATCAAATGGCTGACAAACTTCTTTTAATGAACCTTGGGCTTATTAAATGAGGCTACATTACAATTAAGATAAATTTCAAGGACTTTAAAACCATTTTAGAATGCCAGAAGAATTTCCAAATCACTTAATCGTATTACTTAATACAATTCTCGACATAATGAAATCGATGTTTATGTAAATGGCATTTTATCGCTTAATGCGAAAAATAATTCATTGAAATATACTTTAAGTATCTGTATTAAAAATATACAGTATCATGTGGGCCTTTTTTATATGCTCAGTTACAATTTAAAAGATGATTGGCAACCTAATTTTTTCAAATCCTAAATTGTTTTGATGCACTTCACATTTTATGATTAAGTGTACCCTTGTCATAATCAATGGATTCCTTCAGGTGTTCTATTACCTTCATCTGCTGTCTTTCTTCTTCTGGGTGTGTCTCATTCTGCACGCCCCTGTGTTCTGGAAATGGTTCATAGGACCCGCAGTCCTCTATTTCATAGAGTGGGTTATCCGAATCAATAGAAACCTGTCTAACAGCAAAGTGGCCTATGTACAGCAAGGAGTGCTGCTACCATCCAAGGTGAGTCTTTTAAGTTTTATGTGTCTGGCTATTCAAAGTAATTGATAGATGGAAGTGCCAGAATTCGTTACTTTAAAACTGGTCATTGAAATACACTAAAAATCTGCATTTACTGTACAACTATCATATGAACTATAATTAAGCGGTAATCAAAATAATTATGGGCCATTTTTTTGGTTGAGTTCTACATTCCAGATGACGAGGAATAGTATAGTTGCATATTCTTCTGACGGCAAGCCAAACGTTAATAGATTTAAGATCGTTAAAAAATATGCTAAAAGGTTTACTGAAAAACTTTAAGTGATGGTAAAGTGCTGCCAAAACAAAGTTACCGAAACTTCAGTTGGATTAAACATTAAAAGTATCAGTAGACAGAATAGTAGAAAAATTAATTAACTAGTCCTTGCAGAATATAAAGCCAAACTATATTTTCCTTTGAATATCTATTCGGTTGAATGGTGGACTGTTTTCGTGGGAATAGTTTATCTATTGGGGCATCGTGACCCTTTTAAATTCCTTCGTAGCATGGTAAAGCGTAAAGGATCGCACAGCTACTTGTCAAAAAGACATTTTATTCCAAATTAAATAAACAAAACAAACTATTCATTATTAAATTGTTAAATGTCTCAGCTTTTCACTGTAGAAAAATTCTAGTTTCTTCCAGCCGTTGCTTCGCCTACTCCGGCACTCCTTTCACAAGTCTACAATCTTTATCTTCCTTGGTAATTGAGGTGCGGCTGCCCCGCGAAACGAAAGAAAAGAGCAAATTAATCCCATTATTTAAAGGAGATAGAGCCCTGTCGTCTTCCGAGCCGAGCCTATAAACTTCTGGGGTGTGCCACTTTCATGCCCCCAATCGCCTCTGATTGGCGAGCGTGACAGACCTGAACACGGCTCTCCTCACTTAAGCCCCACTCCATTGGTGCTTGAAGACAATAGACGAGACTGGCACGTCTGATCCCTACTCCAACGCTGTATCTCGTGCACCATCTGGAGGGTGAAAAACAACCTTGTCACTGAGGTTGTCTTTGTCACAAGCCTATATTCTTCATTCAAGTCGTTTGTGGCCCACATGTGCGAAGGGAACCCATCACAATGGGTACTGAAGCTTCCTTCCTGTATAACGTTGAGACTAAAGATCTCTGGATGTTGGAGAAAGAAAAGGTGTGGCCACATCAAAGCAATTTCCCGAATCAGCTCGCCATGTGTTATCTCCAATGCATAAGACAATAGCTGGTCTTTTTTGTGAAATAAAGTACCATCTGGACTTCTTGGTCACCCTGTACGTGTATCTTGACAAGTATTGTCAGGAAGTATTCTACTAATGTGCCGACGTTACAATATCTATTCGATTAATTTCATTTCATTAGCATGCATGCATATGTATCGTCATCTGGCTATGAGGGAGTAGTCGCAGTAATGGAGTAAAACAGGCGGGAACTTGAGTCATACGTTAGAATAACGGTACCAATGAAGATCTGTAGTGTAGAGGGGGCCGGTGCACGTTAAATCCATCAAAACGCTGTCCTTGAGTTAAAATGGTGTGGAATTTGTATTGTCTACTCGGAGTGTCGTTTGTTCTCGTCTCTTGACTGAGGTCCATCTCCAATAGCCCTTGTGCAGCTTCTTGGGGCGGCATTAATAAAAGAAATATTTAACCTGGTTAAGAGTGCGCTGGAAGTGGTTAAAAGGCTTTACATTAAGGAAAAACTGTATTTCTGAATGTACAGGAATACTTCGTTATGACACAGTACTTGTAAAGCATGGTATAGATATTACAAGGTACAAAATTTACGATTATTACAACATGGATTCAATGTTACACGGCACAAAACTTGAATTTAATATTACAATGTTTTGATATAATACGATTTTAAGAAATTGAATATCATTTTCGTTCAATAAGGGGAAATCCTATCTTCAAAATGGAGTTTAAAAGAGAATTGCAAATTTGTTTATATCCTTTTAGAGAAATTCTAAAATAATTACAAGATCGAAACAGGCGGGTAATTGCAGCTATCTCTAAGAACTTTTATAACAATGGAGGAGTTTCAACCAACTTTGAGACAAAAATATATTAGCTGTAATTTCTGATGAGTAATGATTTTGTAATCCTAACAAGAGCCATTTATATTTACTATAACTATTATAAAATAGTTTTTATTATATTTATAATTTTTGTATTTCATATTTTTGTTTTTAATTAAAAACTAGAAATTAACTTACTCTTTAGTTTGTATGTTTTATTGGAACGAAATTTCAGCTATCGTAATATTTGACACCTTAACACTTGATTCCGATATAACACAGTACACACTGCCTCGATTTATATTATTTAAAGTCTCGTTTAACACGGTTTCGATTCGACACAGTGTATTGCCCTGATTTGATGTACATGCATAATAAAGTTAATAAAATAATTTAAATAAATTAAAAATAAACGCTTGTATAACATGGATTTGATACAGCACGGTACAAATGAAGTGTTATACGAGGGACGCCTGTTTATAAGGGGAAATTAAAATAACATTTTCATGAGTTCAAAATGATTAGTATACAAAAAAGCCTTAAATTAATCCTCAAATTTCAGTAAGTCTTACGCATTGATTGGTTTTGTCAATAAAATTAATTGTAAAATATCTGTCTTTTTTGAAAAAAAATTTTAATTTGTTTTAGTGTCTCAAAAAAAAGTTCAAGTTTTATTTTTAATCAATGATAGAGGAAAAAAGTCTACTGAAGAAATCTTATTCTAAATGAACTGTTCTGAACTTCAGTTCACGAAAAGTTAAAGGATTTTAAACTGAATACAATACGAATGATTTCTAGAAAGCAATATTTACATACTAAACTTAAACTCCAGACATTTACTTGAAACTTAATGATATGTATATTTGAATTCCCTCTTAGGTGACGCATCTGGTGATCAAGAGACCTCCGAAATTTGATTACAGGCCTGGTGACTATGTTTATATCAACATCCCCTCCATTGCTAAGTTCGAATGGCATCCATTCACAATCAGCAGCGCTCCAGAATTAGATGGTGTGTAATCTTTCTTGCTGAAATTATCTCTAAAAATTTTATAAATTTTATAAGGTGCTTGTGATAATGCATCAATAAATCAAATTCAAAAATACGACTAGCAGAAATTTAACCCTTTCTAGTTTTTATTTCTGGATTATGGATAAAAAAATGTCAAATTTTTTGTTTATTTTCAAACATACTGGTCTTTTAAAACATAACGGTATCTTTCGCAAACAAAATATCCTGAAAATTAATATAAGAATCTATTTAAATAATACAAGCTGCAATACAATATTGCTGACTTCTAAATATGTTTAAAAACAGAGAAGCAATGTAATAAATTAGAAACCGTTATGGGATATATTTGTTACAAAACACTACACTAAAAATAAAAATACTGCACAAAATAGTATTTTGTAAAGCTGAAATGAATCTCGAGGGCTGCAAAATTATTCAAGGTGGGTTGCGTGTGGGCCCGGAACGCGGATTTGTCACCCCTGACCAAAAGCATATTGTTTCACACACACAAATTATTTTTAACTAAAACTACAAATTTGTAAACTTCATAGTGTAAACTGTCACGCAGTTTACTAGTCACCCAGATCAAGGCTTGTCTTGCGAAATTATACTTAAATAAAATTCCAAAAGTTTTCTCTAAAAATCTAATGCTTTTTTTTAGATGTAATTTGGCTACACATTCGAGGTGTGGGTGAATGGACCAACAGTCTGTACAGTTACTTCCAGAGAGAAGACCGGGATGCTGTCCTCAGTGACGAACTGGCCAAGAACATAGAGGAAATCTCCAACTCCCTGAGAAACGAATCTTTGCTGTCCCGCACCTTCATCCGCCACTCTAGTTGTGTGGAAAGTCCTCCAGGCATCGAACTGCCCAAGAACTGTTCCCTAGTGTCAGCACGCTTAAACGAGAGTGACAAGACCTTCAAGTGTCAGTCACTGCATCTAGATGATAATGGAGAATCGAACAAAAACAAGTCGGATGGTGTGTAATGTTCGCTCATTTTTTATATCCTTATTCCTTTTCATTGTTCTGATGAAAAGTAGGAAACGTTTAGTACTTAAACTTTAGCACCTTGCATGTTAAATATCCTTCGTTAAATTAGGTAACATTAACTAAATGCAATAGGTGACCCCCGTAATATGTTAAGCTAAGGAGATCGTTGAAGCTTCAGGTATTTGAAGTGGGTGCAGTAGCCTAATGATCATGGTCGAGATCTCGTAACCAGGGTGTCATTCATGCACTAATGCTACTGAAGACCCACAGTGTAGAGCAGGGCTCAACAACCTATGGCATGCGTTCCAGATGGGGCACACGGTACAATTCTCAGTGGCACTCTACACCACTTTGCAAAATTATCACAAAGATAAATCACTTTGTCTGTCCTTTCTGGGACTCAAGCAATTTTTCTCCTTTGGTTTGTAGCACCGACAAAAAAGTAGTGAGTATGTAGCGTCGCCTCATTAGGTGAACACTTTACGACTCCACTTGTCACTTTTGAAGCCAGTTGGTAAGCAGAATGGCTAGATGAGTTATTGTGTTCTTCAAAGGGAGGGCCGCGTATTCTATCATGCCCGGAGCAAAACAGATGTGGAGTCGATTCTAGAAATGGCTTTGATGTTACCAAGCTTCTTCCTTCTCCAGCACCCAAATGGGTTTTCTTCACAACGATTGAAAGAAGATACATCTATTGGTTGGTTATTCATTCTTTCGTTTCTTTGCACATGTTAGCAGCGAAGTACTAAAATGAAGTGTCTGCTATTGTGAGGAAGAAATACCCAGGAGAATATTCCGAGTGTCAAAGTGACAGGTCGATTGATAGACCTTGGAAATGGTTTACAAGGTTCGGTGAAGTAGATCTCAGTCGCGACTTCCTTTTGTCTGAATGAACCAAAACAGTTGGGACCAAGACAGAGGATGCCGGGTGCAGACCCACGACGCTAGACAATCAAAAATTATTGGAGGCGTGAAAGAGGCCGGTCCAGGGGTTTTAAAGAGTGGGTTTGGAAGACACTAGAAGGATCAAAGATGAAGGAATTGCGATGGTATCTTCCAGAAGAAGTGACGGAGTTTGTGTGAGTGATACAAGCGAAAGAGGCTGCACGGGTGGGGGGAAGACAGTCACACCGGGGAGACGATGATCTGAACATCAACGAATGTTAATACGGACCTAAACTTTTCTACAGCGAAAATCTTCAAAAAGTAGAAACATTAATAATGGAGTTTATTTTTTTAAATATGTAAATAAAATGAATTTGGTCAAAGCTGTGTGGCCAGTCTCTCTACCTAAGAAGAATGCAAATTTGAGGGTCACAATATTACAAAGGTGATTTCAGCCGAAAGTAGAATTTGTTTTGATGCACATCGTGCGTTATAAGCTTTTAATTTCATATCAGGTTCTTAGTTATATTGTGGAAGCTTGTATTTCATTTGTTTAATTATTCTGATAATTCATATTTTCATATTTAGTTCAAATAACCACTAACAAAGGAAAGCTTGATGTTTGAGGTTTCCAGGAATCCGAGACCAATGAATATGGATGAGTGCAGCAAAAAGATTGCACTGTATGCATCATATGTCAAGCGTGCAAAGACATTTTCAAACTAAACATCAGTCTGCATTTAAGAATGTAGATAAGAAATGTGGTTATAAAAACAGCCGTTACTGAACATAAAAAAAAACATCTTTGTCAAGCATTTGGAACCAAATCTAAAGCATCCGAATTTCGTAAGCGCTCATTATGTAGCTGCCAATGGCAAACCTTTAGCAGTTGGCGAATTTATAAAGTACATACATTCGGATATTAATATCTTTAAATATAGGACATAAGTAATGAGTAGTAAAACTCTAAATCTGTATTCTTGACCTCTATTCCCTAAATCTGCACGTATTGCGGCAGGAATAAATTGTTTCAAATATTTTCTATTGTGTGGCACGCTGAATCCTGTCGATATATCGGTGTGGCACACCACAGCTAAAAGGTTGCCCATCCCTAGTGTAGAGGATCCATTTTTATGCTTATTCCATACAATTAATAGCCTATCACTACATAGAAATCTTTCGGTTACAACATATAACTTTTGTATTACAGTAAATGCATCGTAATAAAAGACCATAGTAAGTTTAAGTAAGACAAAGTTCATTACGAAATAAAAACTCTGCAGTGTAACAAAGTATAAATAAAAGATGCATAAAATCAGATAATTTTAACACTTCTGTTCTTTTCTGTCAAAATCTATTACAAAATTCCTGTGGCCGCAGTAGACTAAAGGTCATGCTCACGAGCTCGTAACCAGAGTCATTTGGGACCTATTGCCACCGAAGACCCACCATGTGGAAAATGCACGTTAAATCTAACGGCCCAAACTACATCCATTGGAGTGGTGAGGTGGTTTAAGAGGCAGTACCAGCTATGCATCATTCTTGTCATTTGCGTGATTCAAGATTATGAAGTCCATCTCCAATAGCCTCGTGTTGCTTAATAGCGTGACATCAGACCTCGAACGAATAGTTTTTTAGGGCACAAATGACACAAATTTTCCATACCTTGATAAATTCCATGCTATACGAGCCAAACCGCTTTGGGAAAACTGTAATTGTGCTTTCCAATATATCATAATATAAGTAAACCCCAAAAGAAACGTTAGCATTTAGTCATAAATAAAAGCATAAATTCCTAATTGGAAGCGTCGTCGAATTAAATCGATTTAATTTAAACTCTTATCGACTTCCAAGGGATGGCCGTGGTAGCCTAGTGGTCAAGGTAGCTGAATCGTGGCTGGAGTGTCATGAGTTCGAGCCCAGTACCAATGAAGACCCACAGTTTAGGGGAGCTACGCACCTTAAATCTGTCGAGAGCTCAAACGTCCTCCCGTCGGTGTGGTAGTTAGGAGAGGGGTGCCATCTAAAGTTTCATCCTTGTCCCTTGACCTTGGTTTAAAATTACGAGGTCCGTCGCCAAACGTCCTTGACCTTGGTTCAAAATTACGAGGTCCGTCGCCAAACGCCCTTGTGTAGCTGAACAGTGTCACGTTAATATTCACTCACTAACCCAATGGATGTTTCAATCTTCTTTTTTAATTCATTTCGGAAACAAAATGTATAGAAGAAATTAATGATATCTCAATACCTGTATCCAGAAGTATCTGCTTAATTTGCTCTGAAGACAGAGTTGGAGGACATGAAATTTTGGAAATAGGTTTCTTTCGTTATGTATTTTCCAATCCTTCATAGAACATATTTAAAAAATTATTCTTCAATGCTATTCGAGAGTGGTTGAAACATCGTAGTCACTAATAATGAATTATCTGGCTCGAATGCGCCTTTCATTAAATCGTATTTTGATGCATCCGAAGAATGTTGTGACATTAGTTCGAAATTATTTTAAAGCTTTTGTCTTTCTTATTGAAATGAAATAAACCAGTGAGTTGCTTTTTCCCTTACAGTTTCCACTAATCGTAACTCCCTGGATTCTGCCTCTTTCCTGAATCCATCTTTCTTCTCGGACAATGACAACAACCAAACTGTGATTGAAATGGAGAAAAGCAACGCCACGTTCTCTATATCGAGTGCAATCAGCAACTTCCTGGAGCCCGCACCCCCCAACTGGCGGCGAACATCCCTTTCCTCCTTCTCGAGCAGCCGGGCTATCCGGAGGAAGAACCAGGAAGACATTCGCAATATTTTAGCAGAAACGACAGGGGGAGGGACGTCGGAGCAAGATGTCTTCTCCACCTATTCCAGAATATCCTCAGCCCGCGGCAAGCGGGAGAGAAGGCGCTCCGTGCGAGTGTCTGTGGCTAGGCATGGTTTGAGAAGGTGTCAGACGGTGATCGTGATGCCCACTGTCAACGAGGACGATGAAGACGACAGCAAAGTGGACTTGGATAAGAGTGTTCAATCGACAGAGGAAGAGATGAAAGACCTCAAAAGAGAAGTGGAAGTAGAAAATGTCGTCGTGAGTCAGGAACCTCTCAGGGTAAAAAATATATATAATTTATAGCAACTAAAATAAAATCTGGAATTAATATTATGATGTGTTTGTGCGAGATCTATAGATGTTTTACAAGGGAACGTAGTTTACAACTTATTTGAAAAAATACCCAAAGTACAAAAGATAAATGGGAACTAATTTGATATCGGAGCTCTCACAGCGCTTGTTGTCGAGTGATATGGGATCAAAGATGGAAGCTTAACTATAACAAATCGTCGGGGAAATAATTTTTAAAGAATTGCTTTTCCCTGATGAAAGTTTTTAAAATGCTTAAATAGCCTAGAATTTAAATGAAATTTAAAAAATTAAATAATTAAAAATTTATTTACTTTTTTTGTGAATTACAGCTTAAAAAAAGATGAATACCAAGATTTTTAAAAAATATGAGGAATTTAGAAATGCTGGAGAAATAAAAATAAGTAAATTATTAAAAATGCATTGATTCAAGAATTGAAATTTTTAATGACTAAAATTTCAAATCGAAAAAAAAATGACTATCTTGCTTTTTGATTCGTCACATTTTACACATTTGCTGACCGAAGTCAGCAGAATCTTAATTTAAAAAGAGAAGTCCTTACTTTAAAAAAATGGACCAGAAGCAGGAATCTGGTGCTCCTTTTGGCTCATAATTAAAACTACAGCCCTCGTATGCTTTAAAGATTTTCCTGGTACTCACCAGTGATATTAGAAATATTCATATTTGAAAATAGCACAAAATAAAAACAGACTGAAGCAGTAGCTTGAAGAATAAATGCAATGTAAATGGTTAAGTTTTTAAAGAAATCGAATAAAAATAGTCTGAAATTGATAGGGTTACCGCGTAAAACAAGAAATGAAAATTAACTACAATGTACTTCATTTCCATGGCAACCACATGACTACATGATAAAAATATCAAGGTAACCGTATCGTAACATTATCGCTTATCTTGGCGAACATAATTTGGCACGTAGGTCTCCTACATCAAATTAGTACAGATAAATGCTTTTATTGCTCCATTTATTTTAAATATAGTTATGAAGAGATAAAATTTAACATTTATTTGTTTAATACATAATACGAAATTACACATTTTATTCCGGTTTGAACTCTTCTTTGGCTTGACATGGATTTGAACTCGTGACTGGCATTTTTGAGGTCGGGAATTCGAATTCTTTTGCCCCAGAATAATTCCTCGTATAAATGAGCTGAAGCATGTTAAATCTATCAAGGCTCCAAGTCCTCGCTTAGTTGTGATGTGGAAGCTTAGAGTGTGGAGCAAACTCGAGTATTCCTTCTCGTCATTTGACGAAGTTTAGAATCACGAAGTTCGTTATCAATAATCTTAGTTTAGCAATAAAATACAGCGTGAATCAATATGGATTGAAACCTTTAAAATCGAGGAAATAACATCAATTTTTAAGTAAGAAATGGGAATAAGTTTGAAGCAAAACATTTTTTTCTTGCTTATTCATGTGATATTCTCTATAAATTATTAAAACTTAGTTTTAAAAAGCTTCGAATGTTGAATATCAAAATTCTCTTAACTAATCTATATTGCAGATCTTCTTGGATGGTCCATACGGTACCCCCACAAGGCACATCTTCCAAGCCCGACATGCTGTCTTGATCGCCACGGGCATCGGAGTGACGCCTTTTGCTAGCATTTTACAGAGTATTATGTACCAGTACCGAAAATCGAAACACACGTGCCCAAATTGCAACCACAGATGGTCCGATCCTATGCCAATATCAAGCGTCCGTCTCAAGAAGGTAATTCTTGATTATGTCATGTTTCAAATCGTAAGGCTTCGTAAGTTAAAAGGAGCTTTGTGGCTAGAAATTATAGTTTTTCACAAGTAATGCTGTTTTCAACAACTGAAGTAGAATTAACCCAACTTAAGGAAGCGATTGCTATTTAACCTGCGAGGCTACTTTGCATTGCTTTCTCGAACAGTCTCAGGTGTGTTAATTTTGTCTCGAGAATTGAAAATGCATACAATTTTAAAGTGGATAGTTAATTTGAATTTCAAAGAATTATATATTTTACTTCTTTTATACATTATTTATAAAGAAATGAAGTTTCAAAAAAGTTAAATGTTTTAAAAAATAATCATAGTTTTCAAAGTTATAAGCATATGAAAATAAGAAATTTCTGCAGTAAAATTAAGCAAATTTTATGTTGTCCATGCTATTTCTAAAATAGTAGACTTTGATGTATAAAACTTGATAGAATTAAAAAAATGTATCATTCTTTAAACCCTACCTAATTTTATTATTACATATATTTTACATCTCAAAATATTTTTAAAAATATTGAAGTTTAAAAAAAAATTTTAATTTTTTTTTACAAAAAGAATGTTGACGGGATAGCGTAGTCGGTTTGTCGCTGGCCTTCTGTACCCAAGGTTGCGGGTTTGACCCCGGCCCAAGTCGGTGGATTTTCATAATGCAGGAAATCGACAGTGGCCATGTCGTATGATTATGCGGCATGTAAAAAATCCCTTGAAGTGCCCGTTTGGCTTGGATGCTCTCGGCAAAATTAAATTCCTAATTTCAATTTCACATCGTCAAAACTCGGGTGCCTCCATCTGGGGAGGAAACTGGGCGTCAAAAAATTACTTGCGGCAATTGGTGTCGCCTATACGTTGCTGCACTAAAAAGTGATACCAGCTCCTGGGGAATGAACTAGGTCTGCAAAGGTAACAAATACCAATACGCAGCCCCAACGGGAAAAAAATTTAAAGAACAAAAATTACAAGTAATTATTCTATTTATATAAAAAAAATAGCTACGATGCAATAAGGATATATTTAACTTCATAAATAAGTTTATTACTAGTAATTCGAGCTGTTTTAGAAAATATTGTGTGAAACGTAAAACTTAATATTTCTTACAGAAATGTTTCTTTTCATATGCTTATAATTTTTTAAAAATGTATATTTTAAACATTTTACGCTTTTTGTAGCCTCGTTCCATTACAAATCTGTACAAGAATTGAACTAATTTAATTTTAACCTCAAAGTTAAATCTAATCAAAACTTGGTTATATTTTTAGCTCTCGAAAGAAAATTAACTCCTTTGATCCTTAAGTCATAAGCATCCAGTAATCTCGGAGATGCACCCATATGGTCAAAGTTCTCCAAAAATGTCATATGTTTACTCCAGTATTTCGTCAAGTTTCTATTTCGAACATTAATTTTTATCATAAATACAACAAAAAGTAATTAACTTATTAAGCATACGGATTTAAATTTACCTTATTTTAAGATAAAATTAAGTACTAATTACCCAGAATTCATAACAAATGACATGTCTCTACTGATGGAGTGGAACCCATTTATAATATACATACTTCTCTAGGTGGATTTCTTTTGGTTGAATCGACACCAGCGCTGCTTCGAGTGGTTTGTGAATCTTTTGAGCGAACTGGAGGTGGAACAGGCACAGCTTGAAGAGAAAGATCGCTTCCTTGACATTCACATGTACATCACTTCAGCTCTACATAGAACTGACATGAAAGCTGTTGGGCTACAGATGGCTCTCGACCTTCTCTACAAAAAGGAAAAGAGGGATCTCATCACGGGATTAAAGAGTCGAACCCAGCCAGGAAGGCCAGACTGGAACAAAGTGAATAACTTTATACTTATCATGCCTGAGATATACTTAATTTCTTAATCAGCACAGCTCTTGAAGGATGAGAACTCCACGCCTAATCACTCTTTGGAATTTCATTGTATCCTCTTTCCAAATTATCACCTAAAATTTAGAATTCAGGAATTGAGAATCAAACGGTTTGCAGATGAATGTACTCGTAACAGATTGATGATAGATTATATAGAATCGCTGAAATTGTAACAAAATTTAATTTAAAATACGTGAAGTATAGTGCATATTCTGTGCAAAAAATTCTGAAGAACTCAATACTTTGAAGGATTTTCCTTCTAATAACTTCTAAATAACTTCATATATATAGTCCATATGCTTTTCTCTCTTGAGAAAGTGAATTTTCTATTGTGATGTTTGCTTACTGAAAATTCAGATTTCAAGTGGTGAATGTATTGCAATCGCTTAAGTTGTACAATATTCTTTAATATTTACTTGATCAATCATAAACTTTATTTCAAAAGTCCATTTTGAACTGTCGCATGTACTAAGATTTTTATTTCAACGACATAGATTCTGATTATAAAATAATGTACAGATTTAAGATAGCCTTTTCCTAATTTGCAGTGCTGGGTTTTCCATTGGGCGCCTGCGACCCGGATATGCTGGACTTAACCAGATTTTCTGGTCATAAATTTTGATCCTCCAGTGCAAGGGGCCCTGCAGATCTTCTGCGCCTAGGGCCTGAAATGAGCTTAAATCGGCACTGCTAATTTGAAGAGCCAATTAAAAGTGGAATTAATTTTCAGACAAAAATCTGCATACAAGTGTAAATCTCTGCTCGTATGAGTATTAAAATCTAGAAGCATTTCTATTTAAGCATAAATGTTTTAAGCCCATTTAGTATTGTAGTAGACAAAGATCACATTTTAAAGTAAGAAATAGATTAATACAAAAAAGAGTAATGCAGTAAAACATGTGTTGTAAATTAAATATTAAATGTATAGATGGCGCTACAAGTCATGTGAGATGTGTACGCGTTTTGGCTTGTAGTCAGAATCATGTAATGTTCTTTGTGTTGTGTACATGTCTTCCGTGTTGTCTGCAAAATAAACAAAATGCCGAAAGATGAACTGAATTATTGAATAGAGAATGAAAGATACATTGGAATTATAATAGTCTACCTGACCATGGAATATATTAACTAAGGAAATACAATATGTTGCTCTCTACAGAATAAGGAATTTAGAATGCAATAGTACATTTTACTATATTCTAATGAGATTTTTACTCCAAGAAAGTGTATGGCTATTTCTTTAATTCCTGATTCTTATTATAACTTGAAGACCTACTCATGCACTCTCTAACAAACTTATATAACTGAGTTGACAGTTATCACTTTATTTTTCATTCGGTAAAATTTTTGATTATCGGAAAACTTGAAATTGCATTAAAGTATAGTAAGAGAACATATTCAGACATTTAATGATTTATTTTTAGTTTAAAAAAAATCCCTTACAGTATGATTATTCTAATTAATTTCCTTACACCCTGCATTAATCCCACTATTTCAAGATAATTAAGACGTGTGTTGAGAAAACTGATCAAAATTAAACGACACAAAACTCGCCATCAGTTTTTGAAAAACATGCACTTTCTGACGTTACATACTTAGCAATTGGATTGAATTTTCATGCATTTGAATTTGTCATTTTACAAATAATAGTTTCATTTGTGTAAAATGTGCTGTGTTCAGTTTTAAATTTGTCCATTCTTTTCTGCAGGTATTTACATCTATAGCTCAACAGAGGAAAGGCAAAGTAACAGTGTTCTTCTGTGGGCCGGATCAGTTGGCGAAGACCCTACAAACCAAATGCGATGAATTTGGATTCCGTTTTAGAAAAGAGATATTTTAATGTTTTTTAAAGACCTTTTTTTATTCTTTCTTGTTCCTGGTTTTTACTATTGTCTGTTTTTATACACAAAATAAACTTAAAAGTTATCAGTCTTCTTTCCTTACCTCGTAATGTATCGTTTTGTGATGGCAATACATTAATGAAGAACTTATAAAAAAAACTTGAATATATGACTTTTATATATTTGGGACTGTTGTATTCAATAAGATTTAAAGTGTTCAATGTAAAAGTGGAACTTTTCTGTTAAATAAATTTTCAAAAAGCAGCAAATATTACTGAGCGCTTAGATGAGAATAAGTCAATAGTGTTGTATTAAAGTTACTCGTAATCAAGAAAAACACTCTCTAGTATTTTAATCATTGTGGTAATTGCCACTAATTATTTTTAACTCACAAAAGGGCATAAATGAAATCTAGATAACGGTAGTCTCCAAAGTAAGGGGTATGCGAAAGTGTGCGCGTGCGTGCTTGTGTAGGTATAGATACAAAGTAAAATGAGACATTTCTTCATTCCATTCCAACGGTATGCTATCTATTGCTGTAAATGAAATCATTACATATGGAAAATTACGTGTTTGGAGGTTTGTTATGCTAATAAGCTTAATCAAAAACGAGTCCTACTTAGCAAACTACTCTATTCTTAAATGGATTTTTTTTACCGTGTTATTAATAGTGCACTTGCTTAATACATCAATGTCGTTTTAGTTTTTCGTATAAACGTGGGAGGAAGTTATGTAGTGCGTAAAACTCTTTATCACCATACCATCAACTGTATATTAAAGTTTTCTCCATGCCAATTTTACATTCCAGTTAAAAAGAAATTGATCAAATAAAAACTTTAATAAATGAATACTACACTGAATGAACAATTTAAGTTTGTGTTATAGATTAAGAATTATTAAATCTACATTCTGATTATAACTATATCTGTATCGCAGTAAAAATCTGTTTTAAGAAGCTACCCACTAAAATTTTTGCAATTCTTACGATTCGGACAACTTGAAGAAATTTAAGGATGTATCTAACCCAATGCTTCTCAAACTTTTTGTGCTTGCTACCCTATTTTCGATCATAATTTTCATCGCCCCCATACAATAACAATGTACTAAATTCAATATTATACTTTGACATAAAGCTGCAATGCGACTTTAATTATAAGCCGTACAAATTATCAATTTAAGTATTAAATTCTGTATACAATTTTGACATGTTCATAGGATCACTGGTAATTATTAAACTTATTCTTAACATTTAAATTATAAAGTACATTTTGTGTAGTACTGATACATTTAAAAGTGTATTATATCAGTGCAAATGTATATTTATTTTTTGTCAGAATGTATTTTGCGTTTTGCTTTCAGTAAATTAATAATTCTTTTAAATCTTTTGTTTTCGACTTTTTGATATACTCGCCTCCCCCTTGTATTATCACGCCCCTAGGAGAACGCATCCCCACAGTTTAAAAAACACTGATCTAACCAGCAGTCATATTTTCTATTGTAAATAAAATCGCCTTCTTTTGAAACAAAATGCCAGAAAATTCAAATAACTTTGAAGAATCTTAATTTTGGATAAAAGAGCAACAGGCAATATCCCCATCCTATTACAAGTGGCCGTGGTAACTTAATAGTTAAGGTAACGGACTTGTGACTGGCACGTCATGAGTTCAAGCCTATACCGCTGAAGACTCGCCGTTCAGAGGAGCCCATGCACATTAAATATGTCGAGGATCAAATGTCCTTCCGTTGATGTGATGTAAAGTTAGAAGAGGGGGTGCCAGCTTGGGTGTCGTCATTCAACCATGGTTCAAAATTGCGAGGTCCGTTGTCATAGCCCTCTCGTATAGCTGAATAGTGCGAAGTTAATATTCAGTCACTCACCTATCCTATTAAAAAATTGAGCACCCCTCTGAAATATAACAGATTTACTTCATTCTAAATTCCTAGCCTTCAATACCAATCTAAGAATGAAAAGAGTACATAGGAAACGTACTACCATCTTTTACTGCGTATATGTTTCATTCTAGTAACGATTTATATACACTGCTGGCCCCCGTAAATGCAACACCCTGAAGGAACCACGCAAATAACATGAAATTTACATTATGCATTAGCGGATGTGAGATATGCAAATGATTAGAATTTCAGCGCAGACACACATCACGCACGCCTGTCGCGCCACTTCAAAGTTCTATTTAAGGCTTTGAGATTTTGACGATTTAAAGTTCAGCAATTGTGTTTTTCTTGTGGTTTTTTCAAAAAACGATCAGTTATGTCTCGTAGAAAACGGCGATCAGCTTTTGATCAAGTATCAGAGTTCGACAGTGGCCTACCGAGATTGCGGATTATCTTTTAAAGAAATTGGTAATCGCGTTGGACGAAACTAAACAACTGTAATGCGGATATGGGACCGTTGGATGCAGGAGGGTACGACGGACCGACGTGGTCGATCGCATCCACCTCAGTGCACCACTTCACGTGAGGACAGGCAAATTGTGTGCATAGCAGTGACAGATCTCTGTCACATCACGAACCATAGCACAGCATATTGAGTCTGTAACACATCATTCAGTGTCTGCGCGTACCATTCGACGTCGTTTACAGCAGAGTGGTCTGTCCGCTAGACTTCCATTGCTTGGTCTACCCTTCACATAGAACCACAGACGTCTCCGCCGCCAATGGTGCAATGAAAGAAGGGTGGGGGCTGCAGAATGGAATGAAGTTGTCTTTACTGACAAGTCACGCATCTGTCTGCAACACCACGATGGTCGGATTAGTCTGGAGACACCGTGGAGAGAGGATGCTGAACAGCTGCGTTATGCACCGCCATACTGGTACTGCATTGGGAATTATGGTATGGGGCGGTATTGGATATCACTCTCGCACTCCTCTAGTACGCATTGCCGGTACTTTAAACAGCCAGCGCTACATCTCCGAGGTGTTGGAGCCAGTTGTTCTTCCTTACCTTCAGGGCTTGGCCACAGCCATATTTCAACAGGATAATGCGCGACCACACGTGGCACGCATTGTCTAAAGGTTCTTCGTCAATCACCAGATTGAATTACTTCCCTCGCCGGCTTGCTCTCCGGATCTTTTGCCGATAGAAAACATGTGGTCCATGGTTGCTCAACGATTGACCCAGATTACACCCCCCCCCCCGCTGCCACACCAGATCAACTTTAGCAACGTTTGGAAGTTGCTTGGTCTGCTGTACCTCAAGAACACATCCAAAGTCTCTTTGAATCAATGCCGAGGCGTGTGGCAGCGGTGATCTCCAACAATGGCGGCTACTCTGGCTACTGATTCTGGCAGGAACCACACTTCTGAGAAGTCTATAAATTTAATCATTTGGTACTTGGTAAACGTGTTATCTACAAAATAAATTTTGTTGTGCTATCTCTTGTCTTTCTTGGTGTTGCATTTACGGTGGCCAGCAGTGTACAATGAGAAAATGAGAATGGAACTCTTGATTCACTCTTCGATTATCCTGTAGCTCTACTACTTTCTCTTGGGCCTTTCTTACTCTGAGATAGGTTTTTGAATGTGCATTGTGTGATATTCGAACGGTCTTCCTAACTGTCACTGATTGAATAATTTTAATTAACCTTATTTGATAGTAGAATGGATACGGAATACTTTCAAGTAAAAAATGGTTTAAATTTTCTTATGTACAGGCCCTTTATGTTGCTTTTAAGTCCATCGTTAATCAACAATTACACAATTGCAATAAATTTTTGCATCTGAAATAAGTTTCTGTTGATATAGTCTCTATTAGTTCATTGGGTGCAAATGCATTTATAAGTTGTACACGCTGATTCGAGAATAATTGTGAACACAAATTATTTTAATATTGTAAGGGATAGGCTAGTGTTAGTTTTCTCTTTTAACTAGTGTTGCCAGATATTGCCAATAACCTTCATGTAGCACAACGTGGGCTGGTAGAGAAAGAAAAGATGCTGATTCGGATATGGTCTTCAAAGCAACCACGATATCAGAGTAGTCAAAACTACCATGGTCCTAAGTTTCCATGGCTAACGCGACCTGAAGTTTGCTGTTTTAATTGAATCTCAATTTCGTATCTTTACTCACTGTCGTAGCTAGTTCTGAGGGGGCTCTGTATCAAAATTCCTTCAGGGCTTTTTTATATGTGCGCCCTGTGTTAGTGGAACTGTAGTACATGTATTGAGGCCCCTGTAGTTTCAGGGCCCCGTATCATTGATACGGTGATAGCTACGTCCCTGCTTATATACTATGAAATAGCCATCGTGAAGTAAATATAATACATTTAATCTGACGAAGCTAAAAGTCATGTTGTAATATGGATGTTTGGAAATATGAGTGCATTAGTTCTCGTATGTTGTCTGTCACCGGACTGTAGTTCAAAGCAATAACTAAGTTTAGAGACAAGCCACTACGTTTTTATTCCATCCTAGCTTCCTAAAATTGGGAGTATCGCAAATAATTGTCGAATCTTGCTGCCTTAAGGCCATATCTTTCATTTCTTTTACAATTTACTTAGCAAAAATATTAATTTTGGGTCTTCGAGGCTACCCGATTTGAATAAGTGAAGATACTTTGAGGAATTCCTGCTCCTAGACTCAATTTATAAAATTAATTTTGTTTATATAATTTGAGTTTTGTAAAATTTAAAAATTAAATTCTGATGCACACACACTAAAATAAGTTTATATGAAATGTCTACATGATTGTGGACACTTCTCGGGTTTTTCTCTAATAGCAGTCAACAGCAAACTATTTCCCCTGGTTTAAGTTCGATGTAAATATTTAGACTAAAGGAATGGGACTGAAGGGAGTAGCAATAGAAGTTTGTGTAATCCTTCTTGGTAAAATACTAATTTTTATAATTTGTTACATTGTAGGTGTGTACAAAAAGTAATTATTTACATCATAGAGGGGGAATACGTATTTAACAGAAACGATTTGCTTGACACATGCGTTTGCTGTCCACTGTGATTGCTTGTATGTTTTGTTAAAGTGAATTCTTAACCTAAAATACTCAATTCACACAGACACGCTTCACTAGTGATTTTTTTAAGTGTCTCATTAACGTTGTCTTGGTGCACGTATTGTGATTAGAAGATAACGAACGATTTATAAAACGCTGTTTGACTTGGTCAAGAAGCAGAAATCGATTGGGTGAAGCGACTAGGGAAAAATTTGGTTCCCACAAGGGACGTCTTAAGGCATGGGCAAACTGGTCCCGGGCCCAAGGCCTCTGTTAGAATGGGGCCTCGTCCCGTTCTCGATTCAGTTTTAATAAGATCACGATTCGAATAATTTCACCGATCATATGTTATTTCCGGTTGTATTTCCCCAAAAATTGGGAATTTTGGGTGATATGTCAACTGGCTACGAGTGATGACCGTTGTCCATGTATAGGCCTAGGCCTCAGGGGAGTAACGGAGAATATTAGGGCCCCCTGCAAACTCAGGTTTAGGGCCACAAAGCCCAAATATGTGCCTAGTGTCAGCCAGGCTTTGGGCCCCCTAGAGTCTCTGCCCACCCCCGCGATGCGGGGGCTGCGGTAGCATACGTTACCCCACAGCTAGGCCTAGTACCACACACCATTATTCATTGTCAAGAGGCGGAAGCCCGTTTGAGCGATCGAAAAGCATGTACATTTATTTGATTCCGGTTACTGTTTGTACGAGTATTTGACAACGCGTATGCTATGTACTATATGGTTTTAAGGGTCATAGGTGGGGCGTACATTTGTGTAAGGGCCCAGGGTCTATTTTGCGTAGGGTCCCAGGGCCTCGAGAAGTCTTCAGACGTCCCTGGGATCAACCACTATTACCAAGGCTTTTTCTACGATTTAATAGCGGAATATAGGTGCCATGAGTACAACCTTGCATGAAAAATACCTTCATATCAATTGCTTGACAGATTGTGACGAAACATTGATTTCAAAAGCTCTTTAAAAAATCTAGTAAGAGGTAATTTTTAACGCTTGAAAAACATGGAAGAATGCTTCGGAACGTTGACAAGAGGGCTTAAATTCTGAAGAAAGTATATTGAGTTAGATATTTGAAAGACCAAAAATCGTGATTCTCTAATTACATTTATCTCCTAGTTTCATGGCCAAACAAGAATTAATTGTTCGAGTGTGATCTTTTTTCTAGATAATTATGTAAAATTGTTAAGGCGAAGATTGACAAATGCTTTGTGTTGTTGAATTTTATACAAAAAAGTTTTTAACTAAGGTGATTACGGTAAAGAAAATTAAATACTTAAAATCATGACAAATCAAAGAGCATCATACTGGATTCCATGTCTGCATTGGTTGATGAAACTTCCAACGTTTCACAATATCAGCAGTTAAATCTCGTGTCACAAGATATCTCTGAGAAAATGAAAATCGAGAAACATTTTTCCTGGGTTTTTAAGAAAACCGATTTGATTCATTGTGAAACTCGTTGCTTGACAGTTGTTGTTGTGAAAAATTGCTTATCTATATTTTCGAAGATTTTGATATCGAAATGAACGGGGTATTACAAAAGTGTATATAAAAAGTAGCAATACAAGGATTAATAATTTTTATGGGATGTATATTGTTAAAATACTCGTCACTTGATCGAGCTTCAAAATTATGAGGCCTGTTTTCCCAATAGCAGTCATTGAGCTTGAAGTGTCATGTTAACAAGCAATCTTCTTGCAATCCTATCACAATCGTACAAAATAATTACAATATCATTAGATCCTATGAATGCCACGTTGAGTTTACAAAATTGAAGAATTAAGTTCAGTCAGCAAAGAGAAAGTAAAGACGTTCTCCTAACGCACAAAATTTAGTAACATACGAAACCTTGCGAATCGTTAAATAGTATCTTCAGAATATACTGCATATATTAGTGATATAAATGAAACTACTGAATCAAGAATTGATGGCGAAGAACTAATAAAATAAAAAAAATTCGGAAACCAAATTTCAAATACAGAGTGACAAAGGGGGCCCACATTTTAAGAAGCCTCGGGTTAGAAGTCACAATATCTGTATGTACACACTACATAAAAAAGATACAAAATGTTTAATCTTTTTTTTTTCTAAAATGTTTGTAATTTATTTTAACTAGAGAACCGTTTTTTCACAGCATCAGATAGGCCAAATTTGTTTTTTTATTACATTACATTTTGATGCACTTAATTTTTTAAGTACAACCTGGTTTGACTGATTGCTTATAACGTGTTACGCTAAAACTACACAAAAGCTGTTCATAACCGACCACCTAATTTTGAAACACGAGGCCATCTGAATTTGCAATATAATCTTCAAGCATCCATTCTATGTTACACAATAAATATATTGAAGTTTATATATATATATTTATCAGTTCTTGCATATGGCGAGTTCTTAGGGGAATCAGGACTCGCAAAATGTACGTTCTCTAATCCATTTCATCAGACGAATCTTTTGATTTCATAGAAATTGTCTCCTAACGATGCATTAAATGGCGTCATTTGGGTTTTGTTCTTCTACTGTTTGAGCTATACAAATTCCTAGTTGCTATGGTCGCAAATTCCAAGACGGAAGACGCGTGAATTCAAGTACTGGCTGTACTAGGGTTATGGCCCATGGACCACTTAATTTTTTACCTTAGTCGAGTGAGAATGACATTTGAGCCGACAACCCACTTTTCAAACTTCTACACCAGTGCAACATGAGGAATTTGATCCTCGATAGATTTAGCGTGCAGTTTTGTGGAGGGTTTTGAATGTTTTGAACCTTTGACTTGACAACGTCGGTCACGATTTCGGGCCTTGTTCACATTCCCCTGTAAAAGAAGCACATTAATTTCAATGGATTTTTAAATCTTTACGCAAAAAAATTTATTTAAAATAATATTTATACATTCTAGATATATTCATTAGCGAATGCTTCGATTTTGGAAGTTCACTAAATTCTTAAATTATTTTAAGCAGAATATAAATTGTCTATTAATAAAATGATTAATAAGTTCCTAAAAAGATTCTATTGAATCCTCTGGATTCTGTTGAGAAAGAGATAGCTTTTAATTCAATACAATTTTATTTTAAGTCATCTAAAATAGTGAAAATAACTTAGGATCAAAAATTCATTGCAAATTAAATCCACTATCGTGTTTACTCTTCCTCTCATCAAATGTGAATTCTTTTTCGATATATTGAAGTATTATTTCGTACTGACTAATGTTTTTTCATGTTTCGTTCGAAAGATATAAGTTACAAATGTTCAGAAGCTCATCCTTTCAAAACTATATCGCCGCAACTACCAAAGGATATTTGACCTTATAAACCAACTCGGGGTTAGAAAACTTTTCATTGTACAGTCCAACCCAACCAAGATCAGAATGAACCCCTGTTTGTCATGAAACGCGAGAAAAATAAATTCGTATATTTTACTTGCCAGGTCTGGGAATAACATTATATCGAACAATTAACATTTATGTTTTCAAAATTTATCTTTCGAATTTTGTTATTGGATTTTAAAATCCTGTAATTTATTTAGCTTAACTGTCAACCGCAATATAAAGCAATGTTCCGGTGATATTGCAAAGATTTATCGCAGTTTACATTTCAAAACTATATAGTTTTATTGTTTATATATAGAATTTAGCAAAGTAAGTTTTTGAACTACGAACATTAAAAAATGAATGCATTAGGTGATACTAAGCTCTCTGGAGCTCAAAAAGAAGAGCTTATGGATCAGGTTAAACAACAAGTAGCAGTTCTGCTAGCACAGGAATTACTTCAAGTAAAATTTATTGTTTTTTTTTTTATATATATTCATTTATTTTATTGGTGTAATATATTGTAACACAAATATGTTTCTGTCCTTTAATAATATAATTTTAGATTTTTATGAAGTTTTTGTATCTTTTTAGTACCATTTAGTATATGAAAGTTTTTATTATTTTGATTAAAACTCTTTGGTGAACAATGTTACAATTTATACTTGTGACAGTAAATGATTTGGATTTATTGTCAATTTGAGCAGGAATTCTTGGAGTTTTACAATAAGTCCCTTTCCATGCATAAGAATGTAAAATGTGGGTTTGAAAAACATGCTGTTTTCCATATGTAGCTTATGTAATTTGGAATATTAGAAACAGATGTGGTACTGTTACCCTTTGGCAAATATTTTGGATGGTCAATCAATAAAATGACAACTCTATTTCATCAAGCAACTTAAACTTATTTCTCTGCCATAAAGGTTATGAATACCAAAATACCCCAATTTAAAATTTTTTAGAGGGCCGTGCTAGGATTCAACCAATGTTTCTTTTTTTTAATCAAATTTTATGTTTCAGTTGTATGTATTTTTTCATTAAAAGTACCATAAAGCAGTACATATTGCACTGCTTCAGTTAATTTAATTTAAAAAATTTACTGTTTGGTAACTACGTTTCATGTTGCTTTATGAAAATATCTTGAAAAATGATTTTTAGGTTAGCCTGGTGAAAAATATGAATAATTTTTGATAATTTGTAACTGTACAGAAAATTATTAAAATTGCAGAACATTTGTTAATATATCAAAATTGTTAAAATTTCTGTTTTCTGCTTGAGAATTATACTCAAAGTGGGTTATCCCCCTCCCCTTATATAAATATGATAATATCTTAGTGTATATCTTGTAAGATAAATAAAATTCTTAGTGCTCAAATTTAACCTTAATTACTATTTTAATATCAATGAAAAACTACCGTTAGGCATTTCTATTTATGTTTAGTACCTCTTTTCTATTGCAATTTGACTATATATTTCATCTGGTTTTTTTGGAAGAGGAGAGAAAAATTTTAATCTGAGGAAAAGCTATGCCTTCTTCACCAACTTTACTCTGGAAAGGTAGCCTTTTCTATCGAAGGACACATCATGAAATTTTTCGTTCTCTCATGGAATTGCCATTTAAAGTCATGTATTTTTCCTCATCCAAATATATTCTTGTTGCATTTCTTTGATATTCATACTGCAATACAATCAAATCCCCATCCATACAAAATTTTTGTCCTCTTTTCTTATCTTTCTTATTTAATATGAAATAAGGGTACTATACTATACTTGCATGTTATACCACCAACCAATTTCGTTAAATAAAAAGAAGTTGCTGCAGTATACAGCCAATGGTAAAAACCCTTCCTGCACATGTTTGAACTCAGTAAACTGTTACCTTTTAAAGTTAATTGTCATTTCATTCGGCGAAATTGGTAATAATATAATACATGAGTATAGCAACATAAGTATTAATAGAATTAATTGCTTCATTCAACCTTGTATTATCAAATCTGTTTTTTGCAAAATGATAATTATTTGAAATTACTGGAAATAGAATGACTATTGGGAAAAAGGTAGTTTCTAATAAGGTTATATTTTTCCGGCAGAGTAAGATTGCCAACTTAGTGCATTTATCCCATTAAATTAGAAGCATTTTTATTTGGTTGCCAGTCATTGTATTCAGCAAAAATCCAACCATAAGAAATATAAGTAGCCAGAATGAATTAAGTATTAAACTAAAAAAAAATTGTCAAATATGGTATACACCTTTTATTTTTAAACAATTAGTTTTCTGAATATCCTCTTTTTATTTTAGAAAATAACTGACAAATGCTTTAGGAAGTGCATAACTAAGCCTGGCACTAGTTTAGATAATTCTGAGCAAGTAAGTACAGCTTTATATCTTTTATTCAAATGTTTGTTGATTTTATTCTATTATTCATTTCTTAAACTTTAAAAAAAATGAAAGAAAATGTATATTAATTAAGGAATGCACCATACTATATAAAATGAGGTTTGATCTTGGTGTGTTTTTATTACGTATATTATTTAAGTATAAGCAGTATTATCACTGAAATTGAATATATTGTTAAATAATCAATTTATAAACAAAAATTAAGTTTAAACCAAATAAATTTTGTTTGCAGGATTATTTAAAGAATTTGTGTTGCAAAAATTTGTCAAATAATTCTAAAAATGAACATTTATTCCTTGTAATCTTGTGTGATATCTTCATATTATGTTTCTTCATATTATGTTTTTTTTTTACTATTCTAATATCTTTGGTATTAATTGCCTTGTGAGAAAGTACTTTGACAATTTTGATGGTGAGATTGTGGCTATAATACATGCAATTGATGATTTAAGACATAACCCTGATCATTATATTTATTGATTTACATGCTGCCATTTTGTCACTTATCAATTTAAGTTATAACCAAATTGTCTGGTTCATTCTTGCAGAATAAAGCTACACATTCTAGTTAAAACCAGAGATTGTGTTACTCTTCAGTGAATTAAAAATTACAGTGACATTTACAGAAATGAACAGTCGGAGATAAAATTGCTAAGTCTTATGATTCAACCTGATTCTCTTATGCCATTATGTAATATCAAAAGAATAATCACAATAAAATACAAGATACCAGAATTTCTTTGCATGCTAATGCAGCTGTGACAAAAATGTAGGAACCTCTGCTTGACACAAACTACATAAGGCTGTTAGAGTTGCCTGTTGTAAATTTTAAGGGCGGCATTTGGATCAAATTCGAAATATATATATATTTTTGTTACAAAAAATGTGATATATTTTCTGAAATATTATTGCGTGTGTATTTGGAATTTCATTTAACGTACTCTATATGCTTAATGTCAGTTTTTTTATGTTGAAACTTGAAGAGTGCGAATATATTATTAAATCATGGAATTTGGAACGTTTACATATGTTTCACTAGTAACTTTCTCCCCATCCCAGACTGGGGTCACAACGAACATTCTTTTCACCCATACAATGTCCGTTTTCAGCTATCCAAAAGGGGACTGATGTAATAAGTTTTGGGTAGATAGTGAGCCACAGAAAATATTTTATTTTATTCTTTAGTGTATTTAATATAAGTTAATAAACGCTTGTGATGCCCACCATCAGTAGACTCTTTTTCGAAGAAATTGGCCAGTTGAAATAGACAATTCCGTTTCTTACATATTACTCATTGGAAATAGCAGGTAATTATTTCACTAATTTCGGATTATTTTGTATTCCTTAAGACTTAAAGTAATATATATATATATTTATATATTCTTAATAGTGTTATGCTGCCTTTGCAGGAATTATTCAAGTTTTATAGGTGTGTAACTATGTGAACAATTTATCTTTTTTAATAATGATTTTTTTTGCTTTGGAGAGAGGGGCGGCATTTTCCATTTTTGTCCGGGGCGGCAGAATTGCTAGAGCTGGCCCTGTTACACCAAATAGGAATCATGCATTCCACTTGTTGCCCTTTGTGCCATCATGGTGATATGGGTTGAGACCACCTCAAGAGCTGCCCTGAAGTTTTTAAGTGACAATTCTATTGAGGCTAATGAAAGATTTCATTCTTTTTTTTATGCTCTTTCATTGCTATACTGAACTGCCTATCAAATGATGTCAAAAATGTTGAGACGGCTGTGGGATAAAACAAAATTATGTTTAAAAGATATTTAGTTCTATTTTGATTTTATACTACACTTAATTTAATACTTAACTATATTGCATTTTAATTTATTATAATTATTATGTTTATGTTTTATAAAGTTTATATAAAAAGGGAGGTGGGATAGATAGAAGAAATTTCAGTGTTGATTTTATTTTCTTACAGTTTATTTTGTACATTTCTTACCAGGAATGTACAGATTTTAGTCCATCATATTGGTTTTTTATTACCTGAACAAAAACAAATAATAGTATTTTTAAATGTATTTGAAATTTAAAAAGCTATAAACAGTTTTATTTGTGTTTTGACAAACAAGCAGTTTTCCACTCAACTTGTGCAGTCTGATATCATCTCATTCTAAAGTCAAATGTTTTTTGCATTGTCATCATTGGTCAGTTTCAATTTAAAGAAGATAAGATTTAAAAAAAATGTTGTTGCAACCATAATATCTTACCACCTGGGTTATTCAAAAGGAATGAATTTAACAACGAATTGATTAAAAAGGGGTCTACATCAATAAATTATATTTGTAAGAAATGAGGTACATAAGACACATTAAACAGTCTAATGCTAACCTTAAGTGTCATCAGTTGCTACTTTTTATTTCACTGATAAACTTTTTAGTGCTTCTTTTTCATATCTTTTTATAGCTGTTACAGGCATTGCAATTAAAGATTCTGATGAAATGATGCAATTTGTTAATTTTTGTTTCTAAATACACATTAAATTAATAGTAAAATATGAATTTTTGAAAAAAGTTTGCTTTCTTATTCACATTAAGCATTTTCTGTATGCTGTATTAGAAAAATATTACACTATGCAATCATGAAAATAAATTCAAATCTATCACTGAAACAGAATATAAAAATTATATCTACAAGTATTTCTATTTGGAACGGTTCATAGGTTATAGTGGTCTTTTATTAATAAAAAGTATTTTAGAAATTTATGAAGTTTCAATGGCTAAACAATTCATTTCAACCTGACATTAAGAAATACAACTAGTTGTATCATTCTTTTTGACAAAAGAAATTTGTTGAAGAAAATTATAAAATTATACAATATTTATTATAGAATACATATTTGTTTTAAACATTCATTTTAATATTTATTTTAAAACAAGAAATTTTGCATTGTATTCTTAAAAATATTCACAATCAAAATTTTGTTACTCATGAAAAATGTGTTACCTTATAAAGATATTTGTTTATTAAAGTTTTTAAACAATAGATACAAACCAAATTTTAAATTCTCTACGAATATAAATTTCACATTTGCTATAAACTTGCAACATTTTCCATATTCTCAAATTGTTGCAGGTCAATAAAATCTACCCTTTATGTGTTTTAATGGTCAGTATAATATTTCAATTAAAATCTGTTTATTTTCAGTGATATAGTAACATAAAAAGCATCAATTTTAAAATTGTTTTCATTCTT
>BMAO01038986.1:0-34851 GCA_019973975.1 Trichonephila clavata | reverse complement strand
AGTTCACACACACAGTGAATGATATATGGATTATTTGCATGCCATCTTTTATTTTTTCTTATGTTCGTAGTTCATGAAATTCACTAATAGGTATATCAAAAAAAAAAAATTTCATTGCCAATGCTCAAAACTTTTGAATTATTAAACATTTATGCATATTTTTAAAATCTTTTTACTTTGACTACTTGTAAAATAATTTTGAATTGTATATTTTTTTCAGAAATGCCTATCAATGTGTATGGATAGATACATGGATTCCTTTAGTCTTGTTTCAAGGACATATGCTGGTAGACTTCAGAGAGAAAGAGGACAACTATAAAGAACTTAAAATAAATTGAAAACTATAGAATACATCTCATTCAGCAGGCTTCTAGCTGTATAATTTAGGTTGCTGTGTTTTAATTGCAGCAGTGTAAATCATTTTTGGACTTGCATCACATTATTATTCAGCAGTCTTAAAGTCTTGAATGATTGTGTAACGTGAATAAAAATAACTTTTCATTATTTTGAGAACTTTTTGTATTAATTATAAAAATTCTAAATATACTAATGAAAGGTATTTTTAAATGATACTTTATTTTAAAGGCTATACAGTAATATTTAAATGGTATACAGTTTCTTTCTTTAGGCGATTTTTATTATGAATTATGTTTTGTGTTTGTATCTGTTGGTTGTATTGTGGAAGCCACCACAATTACCTACCCAATGCCAAAAACTATTTGCTTTCTTTTTGAGATTGCTATATGATTCATACTTGCTTTATTTGCCTGAAACTTAAAGCAGATTGGGTTTCTTGAAAAGTAAATTTCAAATTCTAATAAAGAAAGGCATTAAACAAGTGCTCATAAACTTTCATTAAAAAACCATTAAATATAAAATACAATAAAGTTCAAAATAAAAACATTGTGGGTTGTTTTAGCATACTGTTATATGTTTACATTTGAGAAGTTATTTCATAAAATATAGGCAATTCACAAAAGAAATGTATTAATATATATATAATAAATGTAATAATGAAAATTCTTATATAAAATAAAAATTTACTTGTTAAGATTTTAGTTTGTTTTATAATTTAGTGTTAAAAACTTCTTTTATATGATTCTGTCAAAAGTATTGTGACTCAAGATTATTACAGTAAGAGTTATATAATTGTGATTGTGTAAAATTAACATTATAAATCTGTAAATTTTTTAATTGCTCTTTATTTCATTTCTACATATGTATTTAAAGTTTATTTGATAGTGATATTTAATGTAATTCTAGTGATAAATAAATTTATTTTAGCTTTTCAATTCTATTACCACTGTACATAGGGGCTGGTGGATACTAAACTTGTTAAAGTTTTAAGTCCTATTGATGTTTGGAAATTTGGAGAGAGGTTCCAGTTTGATGTCATCTTTGTGTCTTGACCATGGTACAAAATGACCAAGTCTATCTCCAACAGCTCTGGAAGTTATTTCAGAAGTCAGCATAAATTTAAAGAATCAAATCAATTATAGGCTTTTAACAATATTTACTGCATACAATAGCTTTCATTTTTCGAAAGTTATTGCATACTGTTGCCTAACTTAATATAAATAAAGCAGAAGTTAAGCCCCTATATAAGTTCATAAATA
The DNA here is from genome assembly GCA_019973975.1 of Trichonephila clavata. Classification (NCBI taxonomy): domain Eukaryota; kingdom Metazoa; phylum Arthropoda; class Arachnida; order Araneae; family Nephilidae; genus Trichonephila; species Trichonephila clavata. The sequence goes on along the minus strand of BMAO01038986.1, from coordinate 33,235 downwards.
TTAATTTAAATCTACAGATAGTTAATTTTTTTATAAAATATTTTATACCATACTAAGAAGTTTCAGAATGATTTGAAATGTATTCCAATAATGTAAATTAAGGTTATAAGGTAGTTTGCAGTTAATGTGTGTGGGACAGTCCTTGTATGCTGAGGATAATTAACAACACATAGTATTATCTGATTATAAATCAATCATGTAAAATTCATCAATAATTCAAAAGTATAGTTATAAAGCAATATTTACTTAAATAGATCTAAATTAGAATATGCATTGGCAAATTGTGATACTTTTTTAATTTAGCCAAGTCAAAAATCACATGTTTGTGATGTAAATAAATCATGCAAACACTTATATATAAAATATGACAAGCCTATTTTCATTTTGTATTAGACAACTTTGTTACTATTTATTGCACATTTATCTACAGAAAAATGCATTATATATTTCTTCTTTTTCTATTTTTTAAAGGGAACATAGTATGATTCAATAGACAAAAATGGGTCAGATACTCCATTTTATTTAGCTTAAATTATTCTTTATATAATTTTTTATAATCCCACAAAATTTGAAAGCTCTAAATTTTAAAAAAAATTCAGAGTTATGATAACTTTCATGTCTGTTTCCATTCACATTCCAATGTCAAATAAAATTTTTCTGATAAATTTATCTCTTGTTTATTCTCATTTAACATGCTAAGGCTTTTTTTCCTACTGCGCTAGATGCTTTGATATTTTTTCTAACTATTGTTATTAGTACATGTGACAAAATTTGTTATGCATTTTTAAATCAAAGCAATACTTATTTTTTTAAATAAAATAATTGAATTTGGAATTTAAACATTTTTAAGGAATTTTGAATAAACATCCATTAAAAAAAATATGTATTTTATAAATATCAATCATGTTAGCAGAAAACTCACGCCAACTTTTGTTAAACATAGTTTGATGAACTTGTAAATCAGATTTCATGTGTATACATCAATTATTGTAGGAGGAGAAGCATTTTAAAATACCTTTATAAATTTTTTCTTAAAAAATTAAATGGTTAGCTTTTTGTTGCATTTTGAGCACAAAAACTTTTATGTTTTTTCATACATAGGTTACACACAAAAAAACCATTGAATCAAAGATTTTAGCATAAATTGTATTATCTCCCCTTAAATTGACAAGGTTCCGGTCAATAACACAAATCAGAGTTTCATTCAAATATATATTTATTCATGGAGAAAGGAAATATCATGCCCCCTGTAAGGAAAATTTGATTCAAGATTCATCTTGCTAATTTTTAATATTGTATTTAGATTTTGTATTACAATTCTATTCTAAAAATAGACATAATGAATCTTACACTTAGTAGCCTTTTGACTTTGCTATGAGCTATAAATGAGCCAATACACATTGATGTGTAATGCATGCACATGACCCAAATAATTAGCATTGACCCTTTTCTTTTAATTAAAACACCTTAATGTCTTGAATGTATTTTAAAGAATTATTACTCTAATTCTTCCTGAATATTCATTACTAAACATGTTTAACTCTTTTAGGATGAAAGGCACTGATGTGCACTTGCGATTGAGGTCAGAGGTTTCTTTCGTAAGTGTCTCACAGGCTGAAGGGATTTTTTTTGCTGTTAGGCCTTAATCCATGAAAATGCTGAAATATTAACACATTTAATAATACTCTGTATATAAATGCGTGGCATATGCTTTTTATATTCTATATTTAAATACTTTATTTGCTTAAAATGTGTAAAAATGTATTTAAACATGAAACAACTTATGCTTTATAATGACTGAAATGATGACTTTTAAAGTTACATATTTGAAAAATGAATATGTTTCTTAAAATTCTTTTTGAGGATGAAAAATTTTAAACTGGATCTCACACAGTCCTGCATTACAGTCTTTGTGCTCATAATAATTCACCATTTTGGAGGGTTTTTGTGGGAATGAGAACTAAATGTTCTATTATGGATGACCATCGAGAAGTATTTTCTTTCACTATACTTAGCGTACAGTGTGAAACATCGTTAGACTCTTCATGAATAGTATATGTCATAATGTCGCTCCAAGTCTGTTTCAAATTCAATATCTGAAATATTCAGCATGATCTGTGCTATTTCGAGTTCAGACATTTTCGACATTCCAGCAGTGTGATGATAAAAGAAAAATTTCGTCTATATGATCTAATCCACATGATCCATTAAAAACTGGACTGCAAACCCAAATAATCAATGCTTTGGCGAAAATAAGACTCCCCTACTTACTGTAAACAAAAACCACATGCTTATTTAAAGAGTCATCTTAAAATACGCCATTTGAAGACATTCATTTCCCCTTATGTTTATATAGTCATGTGTATATGAGTTAAGTTTCTCTTATTTCACAAAGGCCAAATCTACATGTATCTCAAATCCTATGAGCATACATCTTTTGTCAGAAATTCTAAATTTTTCAAACATTCCAAGTCAATGTGACAGATGGGGTTAAAAGAGAAAACGTTTCTGTCATATCATCATGATGGCTAGAAATTGAGTGTGTTTCTTGCTAGCATATTTGGCTTGAGAGGTTTAAAGAAACTGACTTAATTTGAATATTAAAGTCCAACACTTCTTCTTTAACAATCAAAACTTATCTGTAATTAAATGTCAATGCATTAAAGAATTTTTGTAAAATTTGTTGTGACATATATATTTTTCTTATGATTTTTATTTATAATTGTCTTAATTATAAAAGCCTTGGCAGTACATATACAATTTTTTTTTCTCATTTGCTCCAGTTGCTGTAACCAAGTTATCATGGTTGCGAACAACTTTGCAGTTGAGTTGTGGATTTGAATCCTGGCACCACTTATGACTTGTTTTAAAAGGAAGTTAAGCAAGTATATATCTTTCAAGGCTCAGAGTCTTTACATTGGTATAGTGTGGAATTTTAGAGTAGGGTGCCACAACTCAAGTGTTGCCCTTGTCACTTGACCAAGGCTCAAAATTAAAAAAATATGCAGGGGAAATCTTAAGCCTTAATAAAAAATGTTTGATATTTCCTAACATTTCTATATTAGTTTTTTCTTAACAATTATAATAAAGAGAATTCTTAAAATGTTTAGTAATTGACTCAAAAGTTAGATTTTTAGATTACATTAATTCAATAAAGGAGAAATTTAAATTTTATATTTGTTTCAGAAAGGTAACTTAAATATTTAACCAATATATAATGCCTACAAATTAATTTTAAGTGTATGATTGTTTCAAAATGTAAATTGAGGCTTGAAACAATCTGTGAGACTCAATAAATAAAACTGTGATACATGTTTTGATATTATTTAGACAACTCTAAAATAGAAATAATTATACATTATTAAGAACTTCCTTTACACATACATGGAGATAAAGGGCTTTATACCTTTACTGGCAATAAATACGATAGCAAACCTTCTGGCTACTATTACTCTCGTTGAACAAAGATATATATGAATATTTTTTAGTCAAGGTTATATTAATATTAGATTACTTGAAAGTTAGATTTAAAACAAATTATAAAAAATGTAAAACTTACATATGGGGAGGGGGGGGGGGACTCATAATCGGTTTTTATATGCTTTCGAATTATCTCATTCAGGAAGATGTGGAATTTAATGTACAGAACATTACAGTCAATATAACAGAAGACAATTTTAAAAATTCCTCCAATTTTAAATACATTTTGGTCAATTTGCTTCTGATAATAAATTTAATTTTACAGCATGTAAAGTTGTAGCATGAATTCTCAAGAATCTCGCGATGTTGGAAGATATTTAATGTTTGAAAATCAATAAAATAAGCAACTTAAAAAATTTGTAGCAGAAACATTAGACAAAAGTGAATTTTTTTATTTTGCAAACAGTGATTGTGAAGTATTGGGCAGTCTTGAATACTATACAAGGCATAAAAGAATGAGAAAATGTTGAAGAGAAAGAAATGCATGATTGATCAGACAAGAATTCAACAACACAAGAAATATTGGACAATGATGAAATTATACATGTCGCCAGAATTGTGCAAAATGTATCAACCCCTCCATAGAAGAAAAAAAGAGAATCTTATACTGGAACAGTTTAAATCAAAGTTCTGCACACATTGAAGCTCAACTTAATTACTTTGAACAATAAGACTAACAATACAAAAAAAATTCTGAGGAATCTATGCTGTTTCATTGGGAAAAGGCTATTGGAAAGACAAAGCCAATGAGTTTATTACTGCTTTAAATAAAACACACAGTAAACTTGTTTTTTTTTTAAAGCAGCAATAATTTAAGTAGGTACTAATTTTGTGAACACTACCTTTTCTTTGAATTTTGAAGAGATAATAGTTTAACAGAGATTTCTCATTAATTTTAGATTATTGAAAATATATAGTAAAGATTTTTTTTCCAGAAATGTGTGAAAGTGACTTAAGAAACCTAATATAAACATGTTTAAATAATTTAATGTTTTATTAATATTAATTCAACAAAATGATAAACATACAACTTTTTACAAATATGACATCATCCCATGCTTCTAATGGTAAAACACAGTAACAATATAGCACACTCTTAACCAAAAAGATCACTTCCTGCTGAACGTGCCTTTCTCCAAGCTTCATCAGCATCCATTTTTTCCTCTTCTGATGGTTCTAGAGGATTTCCTCGTTCATCTAATTTGCCTTCTTTAAAATCTTTCTCTAACTTTTTAGCATACACAGCATAAAATAAATGTTCGGGGGTAAACTTTTCTTGCTCTGTATCTGCTGCTCGATAAGACACATAAGGCTTTAGCTAGAAAGTAATACCAATATTAAAAAAATTGCAATATATTTTTTAGACTAACAAGCAAAAAACTGAAATATATGAATTGAATACATTAAATAATCAGAAACATGTATTTTGCAAAATAAAAATTTTATCACTTTTTCCAAACAAATTTAGAATAAATAACCTTTTGTTCAATTCCTACCATTATATATAGTTCTCACTCTTTCCTTATATATATTTATTTATTTATATATCTTGTTTAAATTTTCAATCATTAATAAAATCATTTTTATTCATCCATTTGAATTAAAATACATTTTTTAAACTTATAAAGGATGGCACTTGATGTTAATAAATTTTTTCAAATATTAATTCATTAATTAAATTCTATTTTTTAGTTTTAAATTTATTCTGCATTATTTCTGATGAAGTTAGATTTATCTGCAACAGATGGTGCAGTAAGTTTTTCTAATGAAGTAGGAATTGACTTTTAAAAAAAATTTCATATTATGCATGCAAATTTTTTTAAACCTTAAAAAAATTCATCTTCCATTTGAAAAGTGTGGGTAAACATTTTAACACACAAAAAAAATTCCTTGTAAAGAAATCTGTTGTAAACAGATATGAATTTGAAAAAGGTGTAATTGTTCACATGAAGTAAAAATAACTATATATGTTTAAATAAACAAAAACTTCTATTGCCATCCAACCATTCCCAAGAGAATATGTCAGTCTGCACATAATTCTTGAGATATTTCTGCTGATAATTTTCATGTTTTTTTTACTCGAAGCCCAGTGGCTGAGTGTAGTGTATCACGTTTCCACGCCACAGGTTCGGAGTTCAAATCCTGGGGTGGGCAAGGTCAATTCAGTTTTCAATGGGTCAATAAATACCAAGTTTGATTGGAACTGAACACTGGGGGTTTCCTGTCAGACTGATCACTTGACTGAAACATCTGCACATGTACCCTAGGGCCCAAGGTCATGTAAACTGAGATAGACATAGGCCTTGGCCATCATGGGCTGTTGTGCCACTGAGTTCAGTTCAGTTCAGTTCGGTAATTAACTCAATATTTTAAAAATTTTAATTCTAATAAGTATTTTTATTGCCTGTTTTAAATTTTTAAAATTAATAATTTATATTAAGTAGTTTTATTTCTTGAGTTAAAAACTAACTTTAATCTCATATTTTATTTTATTAAGCAAGATCTGATAAATTCTAAAATCTGAACATTTGCAAAAGCTTTTAAATTTAAAAAAATAGCATTAAAGTGAAATGTTCTTCACATATTGTGCAATGACTTTATTAAAAATAAAATCATTAAATGCTCAGTCCAATCAGGCTGAATTTTTTAATTTAATCTTTCAAAATGTCAATTGACTGACAAAGTCAAATTAAAGATTTGAATTAAAAAAAAGATTTAATCAGTAGATACTGGAGTTAATTAGGACTAACAAAAAGAAGTTGAAAAATTCAATATTTTGAAGTCAGTCCATGTCAAGGTAAAATGACAGAGTAATAAATCTGTAAAAATTTAAAGGAATGTTTCTAATTTAGGGCTATTTGTGAACTTTCTTGAATTTAATTTGCCTAATTTCAATTGAACTACTGAAGATTATTTAGGCTGCAAGCAAATATATTTTTTAATTACTATGCATGAATGTACAAATCTAAGTGATTTATGAACAATAAACTGTCAATAAGTTGATAAAATATTTTTGTATTAGAATTCAATTATAATGAAGCTGGGCAACTTAAATTTAGCGATTTGATTCAACAACATGAAAAATTTAGCACATTCTCAGCTAAATAACCTTTTTTTAATCCTAAAATTCTGAGAACCTTATGGTTGGAAATAAATATTTATGCAAATTTCTATAAGATAGTTGTAATGAAGTTGAATAGAAGTGCTTAAAATTTTAATCCCTCCCATTTGTAGATTTAATTCTGGTATATACACATTTTAAATAAATTAGATAATGGGCAGTGGGATTTATCTTTAGGTAATAATTCTTTTCCTATTAAAGAAATTGTTCCTAAAAAATAATTGAAGCACTCTCAAGATTTACATACATTTATTTCAAAAGGGGGTTTGAAAGATCAGTCAGTAATACTATAATTGCACATTCGAGGCTCAAAACTAATACCTTAGCATGTCCTAAGTGCGTCTAAAATACATGATTTGCCCAAGTTTATTCGTATTTTCTTCAAATATTAATAAAAGAAAAATGCAATACCAATAAAAAAATAACTGAAACGTAAAAATCATACTTGTTTGAGTAAAAATAATTTTGTTGCAAATTTCTATAAATGTTTCTATGTTATGTTAAACTTAATACAGTTTTACACTCAAATAAACCATTTTTCTCAGTTTAATTCTGAAATGGCAGCAAATTTTGTAAATACAAACATTCAACATCAGGTTAATTCTAGTTGTTTGACAAGTACTAATACTGATATCATATTATTAATAACAATTATTCTTGTACAGTCAAGCCCCAGAAATTTGTTCCATGTAAAGAAGGAAAGTAAAAAAAGATTTCTAGGGGTTTTTCTTAAAATTTAAGACTTATCAATAAATACTATGAATAAAACTTCAGAGCAAATAAGAAAAAGTTACAAAAATCTCTCACTTTTAAATTCATATTATTTTAAGATCATATTACTGTAATGAAACCTTTAATACATGTATTAATAGCCAATTATGTGATGGTCAACCTTCTTAACCATCTCTTTCAAAATTCATTTTGACTTCATTTGAAAAGCTTAAAATAAGCTGATCTAAATTTTCATATATCTTGTCCTATTGATATTCTAATAGGTGCATATTTGTTTTCCCTAAATTATATTAGGCCAAACAATTCTTTGACCCAGGGCTACTTCTAATACTTTACATTCAAAATAAATGGCTGCAGTCAAGAATCATGCACGTAACTCCTGACTTCTAAATTGATTCTTAATTGCCACACAAAGTCCAGTTGATTCATGAATCTTTAGAAATTGTGGGGAAATGAATTTATACCTAACATAAACCAATTCAGAATTCTGACAATTTAAACACTAAAACTCAAACTAGAAAGTACATTGTAGATCTCTTTTTTTAAGGAAATTCCAGATGTGAATGATTCAAAAATTAAGGTTGCAAAAAGAAAGAGATTTCAACTCTCAGAGAACCTAAACACAATAAGAATCCCCAGCTTAGGGAAAAATAGTATACCTTTATGCAAGGATATATTGATCTAATCACATGAAGTCAGTTCCAAAGTCTGCTCAATTTCAATGAAAATTATTTCTATATACATCATGGTGTCATAAATGAGGTGAGTACAATGATAAAATTAAGGGTTATATTTGATACATCTGCTGTTGATACAAATGAGCATTTTTAAAATGGCTTTTTTAAAGTAGGCACTATCACATGTTAAGCTGATCAGAACAAACACTACACTTTTGATATAAACCATTAAGGCAAAAATTAAAGCTAGATTTATTGAAACATTTTTTCAAATTTAGATCATACCATGGACAATTGACAGGAGATATCATTAAGATATAGTGGCAAATTTTTATTAATGTTGACTGTTATTTTTCAGAAAATATGTTGGCAATTCTATACACATGAATATATTTCTAGTTCTTAGTTGCAGATTTATGGTACAACTTGTACTCTGTTCTCACGATAAGCACATAATATCAGTTGTCTAGATGTTGGAATTTAGATAATTTTTTATATTGCTGATCAGGTTGGATCTCAGTTATTTCATGAAGCCAAAAATGTTGGTCATTGAATTAAGGCATGATTTTAATAAAGATTACCATAAGAAATGGACTTCCAAGATGCCATAAGTTCTTACTAGTTTTTCTCAGGAATTTTGGGTTACTATATAGAAAGTGGTTTTCTGAAGATTCTTATCCAAAATTCCAGTTTGTTTTGGAAATCATTGGAATGCATGTTAAAATTCCCATTACTAACATTAAGTATGTACCGAAAAGCAAGAGTTGTTATTGAGAATCACATGCATTTTTTTATCTTAATGAATTTTTATCCCTCACCCCGATCACGTTAAAAAACATTGACTAGGAACTTTGGAAAGATAAGATACATTAGGATGAACTAAGTCCAAATTCTATCAGAGATACTTATTTAGAGAGAAAGAGTTTAGTTCTAAAATTAAACCAATGAAATTGCGGTGCATGCCACTCTCGCCTGCGCCAGCAACTTGGCGGAATGTGGCAACCTTTTAGCATTATAAAAACTCATCCGACAGAAGACTGTTAAGCATTCACTTCTAACCAGCATTTTACAGACCCTTTCCCACTGCCAAGTTGTTAAATTCTCGAGTGACCATAATTTTCTACTGATATCGATCTTGTTGTTCAGAGAATTCCGTGAAAATAATTTAATTTCCTTCATCCATCCCTCTATTTCCTCGTGCTTTATTCAAATCCCTTCTTAAAATTGTTGCGTTAAAATCAATAGAATGTTTTCTGTGGGCCAGTGCCAAATGTTACTGAAGCTTAATTATTCAATAGAATTATTTTGTTAACTTTCAGCCATTTCTTTCCGTTCTAAAACTTTTGACATGACGTCGCTTTAATATTATTTTTGTATATACTGATTTTATTAATTTGGTGTGAAAATTGGATATTATATTATTTTGCTGCCATCGGCGTAGTTCATAGTTCTTTTTAAAGAGCAAGGAAAATTTTTAAAAAAATATTACGATATATATATATACAGTCGACTCTCGGTAATTTGAAGTTGGTGGGACCAAAGAAAACTTCGAATTATTAAGAGTTCAAATTATCAAGAGAGTAGGAAAAAATTATTTAAAAAAAAAAAATTAAATGAATACGGTTTAACAATAAATGTATCAAAATGTGTGTTTGGCGTGCCAGAAATTTCATTTTTAGGACACTTAGTAACTAAAAATGGTACAAAACCTTTACCAGATAAAGTGGACCCTATTTTGAATTACCCACACCCAAAGACAATTAAAGAATTGAGGAGATTCCTCGGACTTCTAAATTTTTTTTGTCGTTTTCTACCACGTGCGGCTCACAATTAAACTCATTTAAATGATTTCTTAAAAGGTTCAAAACGCAACGACAACCGTAAGATTAATTGATCGGAACAAGCCAAAAGCGAATTTCAAAATTGCAAAGCCCTGTTAGCCAACGCTACGCTGCTCGTGCATCCTAACCCTAATGCAAATTTAGTATTGCAGGTAGATGCCTCGGATTTTGCTATTGGCGGTGCTCTATTCCAAACAGAGGGTGAACATCTTCAACCTTTAGCATTCTTTTCGCGCAAGTTATCCGAAACTGAAAAAGGCTATAGCGCCTATGACAGAGAGTTACTTGCCGCGTATGCCTCGATTAAACAGTTTAGGTATATGCTGGAGGCACGAAATTTCATTTTATGCACGGATCACAAACCACTCACATACGCATTTAAACAGAAGCTGGACAAGTGTTCACCCCGCCAAGCTCGTCAATTGGATTTTATATCCCAGTTTACAACAGATATACGACACATAAAGGGTTCTGACAATTTAACTGCAGTGTGTACGCCTTTTGGACTATTCAAATTTCCTTTTTTGAATTTTGGATTATGCGGAGCAGAGCAGACTTTTCAGAGGTTTATGAATGAGATTCTGGGAGAATTGCGTTTTTGCTATGTATACCTCGATGATATATTGATTGCTAGCGAATCAGAGGAAGAACATAAAACACATGTACGGGCTATATTTCAAAATACTCCACCGAACGGATAAAACGTTTGACGTTGACATTAATGGTCGAAAGTCAACAATTTCTATTGATCGTGCTAAACCAGCTTTCCTTGAAAGTGATTCAGTACAGCCTCCAGTGGTAACAGAGACTGTTCGATGTGACAAGCCTTGTATTCCTGTGACTAGGGAAACCAAAACAAGGTATGGAAGAACTGTACGTTTTACAGAGAAGTATGGGAAGTGAAACATTGCGGGGAGTGTGCGGTGCATGCCACTCTCGCATGCGCTAGCAACTTGGCGGAATGTGGCAACCCTTTAGCATTATAAAAACTCATCCGACAGAAGACTCTTAAGCATTCATTTCTAACCAGCATTTTACAAAATCAATTGGAATACAAGATATTTGTTGCTGTTACTTATGCCCCCTGATCAACGGTAACATCAGATCAAGACCCACAAAATTCATCATGGCACAGGGCTAGTTGTGCACCTGTCATTACAGTAGCTTTGAGCACCATGAAGGTGACAATACAATTTGGCTCAGTTCCACCTTACTTTTGAAAGGGAACATCCTAAGGGTGGCCAGAGGTCTCCCTCCTCTCTTTCTCTACCACTGACCTCACAAGAGGACTTACGGCTCAACGGCTATTTAGAGTAATCCCATGCTACAAAGGTACTATACATTTACAAAACTCCATGTCTTCTCCAGGATTCGAACTCGGGCCCTACAGCACAGTCGTCAGTGTTGCTAACCACTATACTGGATGGGCAATACAAGATACTTGAAAGCCCCTACATCATATTTACACATTACTCCATTAATTTTGAGATCATTTATATAAAAAACATGCTGAAGTCATTTACCTTTGCATAATCTCTTCTTTTAGTAAAATTTCTGTTTTTGTTCTTTCTTAATTTTGTAATTAAAACTAGAGTAAATCCTATAGTGCATGGTACTTTATTTGGGTTATTTGGGATTAAGTTTTCTGCAGCATTCATATTTCAGTTTTATAAAGTAAAGCATTACCCAATACCTTAACTAATATTTATTTTAGGTACCAAACTATTTTAAATTTGATTCATTCTGTACCTACTAAAGAAAAAGGGTAATAAAAATTTCAGAGTATGGTCCTTTTTATCTAATCCACTCAACAAATATATATATCTGTGAAAAAAATTGTCATGAAAGAAAGAAATCAATCATTAAAAAAATACTCTAAGCAAAAGTATTTTCATCCAAAGTTTTAAATATAACTAATTAATTGTTTGATATAATTTGACAACAATATTCTAAAAAGCTTTACAAAAAAATGTGTAAGTTTATTTAAATTTTTAAAATATAAATCCAGTATCCATTTAACCTTTGACAATATTTCTAATTATTATCAAACATTTTTGCTTTACAAACAAAGGAAACTTACAGGAAAATTTGTTAAATCAGGAACTACAAGCTCAGGCACCATTTCTGGTACTTTAACAAATTCCTTGTCTTTCCAATAGCCAGGGAGTCTTTGGCCTTTTCCTGAAAGCAAAAGGTGTTTTACACAAGGAAAAACAACATTCACTATCAACAACAGTAATCAAATACATTTTTTTATGTATAAAAGTTAAAAAACTTTATATAGTATACATTAATTTTAAAGAAAATGATGTCTTAAAAAACAGATATGAGAGTAAACTTTATTCCTTCTCCAAACATGAAAGTTATTGAAAAATAATTTTACAGTAGCATTTTTTTTAAATTAAAACTACCAGAAAAGGGGGGGGGGAGAGAGAAAGAAAAATGTATGTAAAAATTTGCTGACTTTCTTACAGAACAAGTAAAATAAAAAGTTACTGTGTAAACACACTTATACAGACATAATTTTATTATCTTTCAATTAAGTTTTTTAAAAAATTTAACATTTACCCAAGATCCTACATTTTTTTTTTTCATTGGATGGAAGTTTCATACAAATAAACAGAATACTTTCAAGTTTGAAAGCTAATGTTTCTTTTAAATTATTGATCCAAACATCATATAAATTCAGCTAGATATGATTCAAGATGGCACTGAGTTGCCTTTCTGTGCTTTTTATTACACTATTTTGCCCATCATGACAATCCTTAAACATATTAAGGGTGAATGCTTATCTCCAAATTTACAAAACATGGGTACTTATACAGTCACTCAAAAATGTATTGGGGCAATTGGCATGCATAACTGTAAACCCATTTATAAAAATATTTCACATTAAAACAAAAACAAAATGAATTGAGAAATATCTTAACGTTTGGTGTACAGTAGTATATGAGGAAAACTTTTTCATATTATAGAATTATAATTTGATCAAGCTTTTCGAATATAATTCAAAAACCCACTAGAGTAAAAAAAATATTGGGACACTTTTGACATGAGAAATTTAACGAATATACAGCACATCAATCGAATTTAATTTCACACAACATTTTTAGACTAGAGGTTTAAACATAAACGTTTCAACAAATAAGATTATTTATAGAAAAAAATGGTGAGAAACAAAGATATATCCGTCAGTGTGGGAAATCTTGTAATAAGCCATTGTGGAAATTGAGTAAGTCTACTGTTTTTAACATCATTGACAGGTTCAAGAAAATAAATAGTATTGAAAACAACCAAAGATCAGGTCGTCCAAGGATATTTAATGAATGTGAAGAGAGATGGATTGTGAGACAAGTACACATTAATCCAAGAACTAGTGCAGTAAAAATGACTTTGCAATGTAAAAGTAGGTTTGGAAAATCAGTAAATCCTGAAACTGTCCGAAATGTTTTAAAAAAACATAAGTATCACATGGAAGAGTACCTCAAAGAAAGCCCTACATCAGCAAAGAAAATAAACCAGCTAGATTGTCATTTGCTAAAATGTATGTAAGGCACCCAACAGAATATTGGGAAAATGTAATTTTTGTTGATGAAAGGAAATATAACATTTTCGGATTGAATGATAAGCAAAAGGTGGGCGGAAATCAAATACAGCAATGCATGTCAAAAATTTATGGCCTACCGTCAAATATGGAGGGGGTAACCAAGTTGTCTGGTGCTGTGCATGGCAAGCTCTGGTGTCGGAAACTTACATTTTATCGAAGGTATAATGAATACATATGTCTATCTTGACATTCTCAAGTGAAATTTAAAGCAAAGTGTGAGCAAACTGGGAATCTCAGGACATTTTAAATTGTACCAAGATAATGACCCAAAACATACTGCAGATATTTGCAAGTCATGGGTCCTCTACCACTGCCCTAGTGTTATTAAGACTCCTGCACAAAGTCCAGACCTTAATGCCATTGAACATGTGTGGGATTATTTGCAGCAAAAACCATATGAGCACCAAATTTCTAACAAGCAGGATTTAAGAAAATATTTGGTCGAAGAGTGGACCAAAATTGATAGATTGTTTTGCAAAAAATTGATCCAATCCATGCCAAATAGATTTCAAGAGGTCATAGAAATTAATATCTTTCTGGGCTGCCCTTGCTTTTTAAGTTTGAAGTGTTTTTCATAATTTATTGGGGCGTGTCCCAATACATTTTTGAACATGTTTTCTAACTCGATTTCTTTTATTTTCAATTTTAACCATAATTGCATTAATGTATGAGTTTTTTTCAAATTATTATAATTTGTATTTACCAAAACCACATTTACTTGTTTTTTTAATTTCATTTGTGTGTTTAAGTAAAATATTATGATAAAAATCTATGAACTAGTAGTGTGTCCCAGTACTTTTTTGACAGACTGTATATTGTATCATCAATCAATTTCATCAGATCAAAAGACATTACCAAATGATATGATATGCAGCGAACAGTGGAAAACTTTTCCCATACATGTTTGAACACAACTATAATGAAGATAGCATTTGGTAAAAAATTTTAAAAAGGTAACTTACTTCAATTTTGCAAAATTAGTCAAAGGTACAATACTAAGTATCTAAATATGATTAATGGTTCTACACTAGAAATTGGTCTTTTTTAAAACCTTTCTTTTTATATATGAATACCAGTAATCCAAACATGTAATGCTCTTCTGTTTTAAGCAGACATTAGAAATTTCATAGTCTTTATTTTTTAAATAGATTATGAAGGAAAACCATCAATTAAAAAATATTAAATTCAAATTCAATGCCAACAAAAGCTGAGTGGTATTTTATATGTAAAAAAAGTTAAAATTTAAATGTATGGTTGCTATAAAGTACTGGCATCAAATTATCAAAAATTAGTGCATTCATTAGCTTTGGCAACCTCTACCAAAAGGCTTCTATTAATATATTGGTTACTTTTCTTACAATTTAAAATCAAATTAATGATAACCATTAACGCATGCATTTAAGATAATTTTTAAAATAAAAATGCAATTCATACTTCAAAATGAAGATTTTATGATTTTATCTATGTATAATTTTTCAGAACACTTAAAAACAGATTTTTGATAATATTAATTAAAACAACACTATATATAACAATACATGTGCAAAATCCTATTGATCATTTTTATCAAATCAGAAAGATATACAATATTTCAACATTCCCATAACAGAAACCCCTTAGATTCTAATAAAGATGAATATATGTGGCATCCGATTCATATTGAAAATTACCCCTTTGTTGCATTATTCAATGGAATTAGGTAGTTTTAGTTGTCAAAAATTTTTGCACAAGCTTGGTTGGAATTGCACTGACCTTCATGATTGACCAGAAAGTTTACAAATACCAATCCAATTTATAAAGTATACAAAGTAAGAAAAAGCATTATGCTATTGCCATATTGCTTACATGATAGTAAATGGATTTTGTATAATTTTAGAGCTACAAATAACCTTTAAATTCACTACAAATAAAACATTTTGAAATCAACTATGTTGTAAAACTAATGCGGTTTCTTAAACTATATGTCACTGCTCTAACACAAAAAATTAGTGAATCCAAATATTACCTAACTATTATAATGGAATAATAATAATATAAACTATAAATACAAATGTATTCGATACAATACTAATAACAATCATAATATTTGACAAATAAATTAAGAAATGAATTATAAAGTGCAAAACACTGTTCATTTATCAATAGCAATGAAAATAATCCCAGGATTTGAGAAAGCTCTAACCACACGAAAGCAATTACATCTTAATTATATTATACATACTATCAACTAATTCAGGATGTTCCCTAAACCATTTAAGATCATCCGCATTTCCTCGTTTAGGGATTGTGAATTTTCGGAAATTCCTTTTCCCATGAAGTACACTACTGGATGAAATATTTCTGATAAAGTCAAAATATACAGCTTTATGAACTGAAATCAATATTTGTGGGTTAAATGAATTAAATGCCTGACAAATTTTTATAGAAATCATTTTAGCCAATTATTTTAGTATTAAATATTTACAAATTAATATTCTTTAACGAAGAAAATTTAAAGCATGCATAACTTTGTTTACATGTTATTTTAACCAGTTACAGTTACGGTTATTAAAAAAATTGGACTTAAAACTTTTTTTGTTGTTGTTGCTGTTTATTATAATGGCTATAATGGTTATTATGGCTACAGTAACGAAGTGGTCATGAAGGCGGATTCAAGTACTGTAGCTCTACTAGAAAAACTACTTTCTGGCTGAAAGCTGTATACAAAAGATAAAGGTAAAAAAAATCTCCCAATTTCGATGATGATCTCCATCAGTTTTTACAACAAACATTTGCTTGAAGGTAAAACTCAAAACAATGTTCACATGAAGGGAAAAGATGATTCGCAATTATTTTCAAAAAAAATAATTCACAATAATTATTTGTGAAAAACTAATTTTCCGAAGGTTCCACGCGGTTTTTGCTTTAAAAAGTGTATAATTAGAAATTCTTAGCTCCTAAGACAATTGCAACTTGTATTTTCGACAATAGATGGCACTTTTTAAGGTTTCCACTCTCCACTTTCAATCATCCGTTTATTAAATTGAGAAAAATTTAATTTTAAAAAGGTAAATAAAAGAGAGTTTAATTCATTAGATATATATTCTACAAAAAATACTGGTTTTTTTTTAACTAGTGTTTCTTATGTTGATTATTTCTTTAAAAAAGTCTAAATTAGATTTATATTCTTTAACTTAGATATTTTTGCATCAAATTGTAGTATAAAAAATTAGAATATCTTTATTATTAAAAACTGATTTTTAAATTATATCTAAATTTAATTTTTTGAATAATTTCGTCAAAAGGGATCTGTTTTTTTTATTGAGTGATCCATCGAAGAAGTTTACAAATACTTTTGCGTAATATTTTTGATTATGTGACTAAAAATTATTCGTTAATCAATATGTAGATGAGTTAGTCGCAAATAATATATGGGATAAATAAAAATATTATTTAAAATTAATTCATCCTTTTAAATTGATTAAAAATAACAGAAGAGAAATATTTTCGACCGTAAGCTTTTTATTGATGCTCTTACGTCAGGAGTGGATCGAAACAGCGGTTTTTCAGCCTGAAAATTATTTTTTTTAATACAATGCTAGCGCCATCTGTTGTCCTAAATATTATTTATTTTTGTGAATATATCTCATGATTATCTTCCAAACCTCAGTTTAATCTGCAATTAATTTAGAAAATGAAAAATAATTTATTGTATAAAAAACAAATATGACTGAAAAAGCCAAATATATTGGATTTTGTAATTTCATTGAAATATCTATACTTTTGCTTTGCGTGAAAAAAATGTAAGCATAAAATATTAGAAAAATAACCTAAATTTTTAATAATTTACAGTATAAAAAATAAATAAGACTGAAAAAGCCAAATTTATTGGATTTTGTAACTTTCATTAAAATATCTACACTTTTGCTTTGCGTTAAAAAAATTTAAGCATAAAATATTAGAAAAATAACCTAAATTTTTATATAACATGTAAATTAATTCAACTAGATTTAAATTATATTCTTTTTTCAAAAGAATTAAGTAATATGTCAACTTATCAAGTAGTTTTTTTAAAAGTACCTTTTAAGAATAACTTTCTCAATATAATATAATGTACGTGTATTAATATTATATTAATACAACATTTGAGCTATTTTTTTCAACACACACATTACAATATATTGAAATCAAATATAATCACCAGGATATCATATTTTAATTGCATATTTATGCCAATAATTAAATGATTAAGCTGAGTAATCTTGTGGTAACAAATGCTATCAATATTTTGCAAAATTTTATGTCCAATTAAAAAAATTATTTTCAGTCATGTAAAATTAAAATAGTGTTTTAATGTAGAACATACATTGGAAAACAACATATTAAAAAATTACGGGCATTGTAAGTTTTTGTTTTACATGCCTTAACAAATTTTAAATGCATTTTTCTCAGAATTTCAGTTTTGAAGGTATAAAAGTTCCAATCCCTAAGACTTTTTTTCTGTTCACAGAGTAGTGAAAATTTTTGTATATACTCCCAAACGTATGTTCTATAAAATTAAGTATGGATTTAAGGCTGAGATCTCAAAAAAATATGTTTTTTTTTTCAGAAAAATTATTAAAAATCAACAAGGGAATAGATTTTCAAATCCATACTAACTTTTCTTTGCAATAATCTAAGAAACATAAATGATTTTAAGAGACTAAAAATTTTTAAAAAATGAACATTTTAAAAAATAAAAAGTAACATTTTCAAAAATAATTGACAACTAGTTTTTCATGTAATTGAAAAAATAAAATTATATCAAAACATTTGTCTCTCTTGTCTATAAAAATAGATATTGCAACACTTTTCATTAGGTATAACAAGAAAGATAATAAAACAATTAATAAAATTAAGCAAAAAATAACAAGAAATCAAAAGTAAAAATTATCCAAAATGTAAATAAAATGCGATAAGAATTTCAGCAAAAATCATTCGACTAATACAACAATACAAAAATTGTTTTGGACTATTTCCATTATTTTAGTTTATGGTGAAAAGAGGCAACATTTCTCATACTATATTAATTTATTGCGGTGCTCGCCACACATCGGTTTCGTGTGTTTTTTATCGCTCTGCGTCCGCCAGACCAGACTCTCAAAACTATTCGAAGGGGTTGCCATATTCCGTAAGGGGCCCATGGTCGGGTTTACCACAAGTTTCCATATTATATAAAAGATGGCGCTAGCATTGTATTCAAAAAAAAAATTCAGGGTGAAAAAGCGCTGTCTCGATCTACTCCTCTTACATCAGCTGCAATATCGACAACTCTTTTGTCACCAGATCAGAAGAACTAAAGTTACAAAAAAAAGATAATATATAAATAGAGATGCAACAAATATTTTCATAAATGTAATAATGTCACCATCTTAAATTCAGAAAAAAATTTAAATATTTAAATTAAGAATCAAATTATGTTATTAAGAAACTTTAACTTTCAGAACATTTTTAAATTAGTAAATTTTGGGGAAAATAATAACATAATTATTTTATTTCGTTTTTTATATTTTTTATAGAGATACTTTTTTATAAAGTTAAATGGGCATTTTAGATCAATAAAATATTTGAAGAATTTTCATGGTTTTAAAATTTAATATTTACAGGATTTAGTTGAATTATTACCTGCTCTTGGTACTTATTGAGACAAAACTAAGACTGTTAATTTACTTAGTGTTATTAATGAATGAGTTTTGCTAAATTTTTAATAAATTTTTTTACAAGTTTATGAGATTTAATTACGCGTTTTAATTTTTGATGCAATGTTAATTATATTAGCTTTGTTTTACTAAATATAATGGACAATGAATAATTCAATCAAATCATGTTTACAATAAGTTTAATATATAAATAAAAAATACATGCAATTCTGTTATCAATTATGTCGAGAGTCACAACGGCTAGATTGTTAGGTATACATTTATTAAGGGCAATTATTTACAAGGGAGGGCTAAAAGTTAATAAATAGTAATTAAATCATCATCAAAAATAACTTGCTGGATTTCACGAGGCGTCTCTTTCATCCACATCGTCCCGTTATTCCTTCGTCTGCTGTCTCGTTTTCTATACTATCCTCTCATTTCCGTTGCTTTCCGTTCTGTCTCAATTGGTCCATGGTTTGTGTATTTTCCTCGAACCGCCTTGTCAGATAGGTCGTGCTCTCTTGGCATTACGTCTACCGGGAATTTAGAGAGGATACGATAATGTGCAAATCCAATCATACAACTATTTAGTATTTTACACAATGTTTACATAAAAATAGATTGTTAAAAGCTCACAATGAATTCGGCGCATTTGCAATGAAAATAAATACTTATAATGCTCAGAAGAATTTAGGTTCCATTCGACTCCAGACACAATAAAATAAAATTTCTTTTTTTAAAAATGTGACAGTAAAAGATACAATTTTTAAAGTACTCAAAACCGATGTCTTAGTTCAAAACTTAAAACCTGATGAAAGGGTTTTTATTTTATTTTAATGGAGAGTACATAATTTTGTATCCCCCATTGGTTTATCAATGGAAATGCATTAGTTCAAATATTGTATTAATTTATACGGTACTTTGTCTCGCTACTTTCATTTAAATTTATTTCACTATAACTTGGAAAAATTCTTCGTATGTTTAAGAAATAGCCAATTATTTTGATATTGTAGAATATTTCTATTAAATTTAATTCATTAATATTGCAAGATATATGAAATTATTCATTTTATTTCATAAAAAAACGAAGTCATTTCATCCCCAGATAGTGCCCCAAACGTTTGAGAATCCTTTTTTATTTTTGGTGGTATCGCGGATTGTCATCTTTCAATATTTCCTCGCTGTTTGAGTACAAAATATCTAAAAGTAGTTGAAAATTATCTCCGAGAGAGAGCTGCTGAACATAACAATTTCATTTCAACAGTTGTTACAGTATGAAAGAAAGATCCATACCATCTCATACTGAAACAGCCCTCATCATTATATAGGCAACCCAAGCTTGAACAGTGCGTTATTGACAACTTGAATATGCGCTAGATTCATATCTTACCCCATTCAGCTCTTATCTACTTTAATCGATATCCATCTAACAACACAGTAGCATATTTTTCTATTCATAACATTTAACCCATATATCTGCTGGCTCAGCAGATGCACTGAACTCAATGGCATTTTGTTGGTAAAAGTCTTTGAGTCGATCTTCTGCTGCCATATCCCATTAACACCAAAGGAGCTGTCCTCGTCACTTGACCGAAGCTCACAATTACGAGGTCCGTCACCAAAAGCCCTCCTGTTGCTTTTTAATGTGAAGTTATTATAACTCTTATTCATTCCCACCAACATAAAATTTTACTATCTATTCTCGCGGACACGTGTATAACTATTTGCTGTGCTGATTGTACAATAACCCTGACTACTCTTCGTAAATGTGACTGCTCTTGGATATTTGCATATTGCTACCCTATGAATTTGGAACTTCTACACCTTTCTTTTTTTGGTTCATACATTGGCATAGTTTTTAATATATTTGTGGCGATTGTAATTACTAAAACAAAACGAAAACACTTGGTTAAAATTGCTTTAATAATATTTCTTTAATTTATTTTTTAAGTTTCAAAAACAAGTTAAAATATTTGAATTTTAAAGTGAGGGAGTGCTTATTAATGTTGCCTTATAAAGCAAAACGAGAGCTAATTCGCAACAGACCTCGAAGTTGAAGTGACGAGGATAACAGCTGAGCTAATTCCTCATCTCCAAACTGCTATACCACGCCAATGGGAGGAATTTTAGACTTCATATATTTGACATGCATCAGCCCCTCTGTCTGGCTGGTCTTCAGCTGCGCTAGGGCTCAAACTCCTAACACGCTGCCCACGAGTTCGCTATCATAACCACTAGACTACCACTGCCGTATTTGAATTTAAAAATAAGGGATAAAATGCAGGTATATTAGTGATCATTGAGTATAAATTTTTATTCTAACCAAGTAATTCATTTTTTTTTCCTTTTAGAGCTAAAATTTCTTAAAGATTAAATTTCAAGAGACGTCATATTTAGCATAAAAAAATGAAAAAAGTAGGGTTCCGTCAAGCTTTTGAAACATAATATGAAAAAGTAAGTAAAGTCAGAAAACTAAACAGGAAATAAACAACGATGATTAAAAGCGGTAATTGAGGTAAAATGAGAAGAAAGAGGAGATAAACCAGAAAAGGATCAAAGACGTATGTAGATAGAAGAAAAAAATAATCCAACGTAAAAAACTATAATTATCATAATTCTAATATTATGCGCTTTCGTAAGAAATCACATCCTCAATAATATTCCCAATTTTCTTCACAACTGAGCAGAGTTGATACCAATGTTAATGGAAGAAAAGGAACTCAATTAAGAAAGGTGAATGACGTTATAGAGTGCAATTTCTGATTGCCAGACGTAGATTTTTGCAGAAATCTCTATATATAAAGGAGAAAAGCGACTCACTCACTGACTGACTGACTGACTAATCACGAAATCTCTGGAACTATTCAACCTACAGACTTGAAATTTGGTAGACATGTTCCTTTGATAGAGTAGACATCAGCTAAGAAAGGATTTTCCGAAATTCGAAACGCAAGGGGCGTTACGGGGGGTTAAGGGCTTTAATAATAATTGTTTCCATGTTTAAACTACTTGATGTACAATCTTGAAATTGGGTAAGCGGATTCCTTTCAGAGAGTAGAGATCCGCTACAAAATGAGTTTGCTGAAAATCGACCCCCAAGTGGCGTTGCAGGGGCTTAGGGGGCGTTATAGATAATTATTTCCATTTTTAAACTATTTGACGCACTGTCTTTAAATTTGATATATAGATTCCTTTCGTAGAATAATGATCAGTTACAAAACGGGTTTTGTGAAAACAGACTTCTAAGTGGCGTTGCGGGGGATTAAGGGGCGTAATAGACAAATATATCCGTTTTTAAACTACTTCACCTACCTGCTTGAAAATTGGTAGGTAAGTTTCTTTCCTGGAGTAAATATCCGCTACAAAATGGGTTTTGGAAAAATTGACACCCAAGGGGTGTTGCGGGGGCGGGGGGTTTAAGGGGCGTTATAAATTCCTATTTTTAAGTTATTAGACGTACAGTCTTGAAACTTAGTAAGCAGATTCCTCTCATAGGGTAGAGATACGCTAAAAATGGGTTTCGTGAAAATTGTCCCCAAGTGGCGTTGAGGGGACTTAAGGGGCGTTATAGATAATTATTTCCATTTTTAAACTATTAGACGCACAGTCTTTATATTTGCTAAAGAGATTTCTTTCATAGAGTAGAGATTAGCTATAAGAAGGTTTTGTGAAAACGGACATCTAAGTGGCGTTGCAGGGGAATAAGTGGCGTAAGAGATAAATATTTTCGTTTTTAAACTATTTGACCTACCTGCTTGAAAATTGGTAGGAATGTTTCTTTCATGGAGTAAATATCCGCTACAAAACGGGTTTGGAGAAAATTGACCCCAAGGGGTGTTGCGGGGGTTAAGGGCAGATATAAATAATTATTTCTTTTTTTAAACTATTAGACTCACAGTCTTGAAATTTGGTTAGCAGATTCCTCTCATAGGATAGAAATACACTGCAAAATGTGTTTTGTGAAAATCGACCCCTAGGTGGTGTTGCGGGGGTTCAAGGGGCGTTATTGATAATTTTTTTGCATTTTTAATTAATTGGACGCACAGTCTTCAAATTTTGCTAAGCAGATTCCTTTCATAGAGTGCAATTCCCCTACAAAATGGGTTTTGTGAAAACAGACCCAGAAGTGGCGTTGCGGGGGCTCAAGTGGCGTTATAGACAATTATCCCCATTTTTAAACTGTTAGACGTACAGTCTTGAAATTTGATAGCAGATTCCTTTCGTAAAGTAGAGAACCGCTACAAAATGGGTTTCGCGAATATCAACTACTAAGTTTAATTTCGGGAGATTAAGAGGCGTAATCGATAAATATTTCCATTTTTAAACTACTTGATCATTCTGCTTGAAAATTGGTAGGCATGTTCCTTTCATGAAATAGAGTTCCTCTAACAAAGAGTAAAATGAAAATTGACCAAAAGATGTTTGCGAGGGGTCAAGAGGAGTTACAGAAAAAAATTCCTGTTTTTAATTGTTAGACCCATATACTTGAAATTTGTTAAGCATGTTTCTTTTGTTGAATAGGGAACCACTAAGAATAAATTTTAAGCAAATCAAGTTCTGGGGGGTTGCAGGGGGTTACTGGGACATATTGACAAAAAATTACTTTTTTCGAGCTACAAGGACTATAATAATGAAATTTGGTTTGCATTTTTCTTTTGTTGATTTGAAATCCGCTAAGAGCAGTAATTTTGGAAAACGGCTCTCAACGGAATTACGGGGATATTTACAGTAAAACTTTTGCTTTTTTCTGTTAGCTTTAGACTTGAAATTTGACTTGCATGTTCAATTTATGGAGTAGAGATCCACCGAAATTTGGTTTTGCGGGAATCCACTTGGTTTTTGAGTTACGAAAGAGCAAACATCATTCTATACTTCAATTTTAGAGATTTTTAGAAAATACAAATTAGATGAGTTCTGCCCTTTTTTTTTATCAACAGGTGACAGTTACAGGTATAAGTATATTTTTCAATTCAATCGAATTCTTAATGCTAGGACTTAGATATCAATAATTTATACATATATATAAGCAGTAAAAATTTATAAAACATCATGAAATACCCAGCGAAGCGGGCGGGTAACAGCTAGTAATAGTATAACTAGCCTATCATCTAAATTTAATTTGAATTCAATTATTGGTCTCAGATATTCACATTGCAAAAATCGTTTGGGCACTACTATAGATCAGTGCACCTCAACCATTTTATCGCCGCTGCCCGGTCTTGATAATTTTACCACCGCCCACTGAGGAGAGGGAGAGAGTTGATTGTTTATATTTTAGATTGTTTTGATTTAATAATTTTAATTTAATTGTATTTAAATATGCCTTAAGAATAAAATACAGTTGCACTAAAAAATGAATACAGTAGAACCTGATTTTGTGAGGTCCTTTTTTATGCTGTAAATGAATTTCAACGGCTTTGGCGCCAATGTAATGTTTTCTATCAATGTACATACATACACTTCAAGACGCTCTGTTCATTGGTTATAAACAGTTTCTCGACAATGCACGTGCAGTTACTTTCTATCAATGCACTCGCAGCGCGTACTTGATTGAAGATGAAACTTTCAATGCCAGTGATATTATCAATAATTTGATAGATTATGAAGTCGGACAAGAAGAACCGGATTCTTTGAGAGTGGATAAAATATATGCAAGGATCCAGCTTTCCACCAAATCGGAAAAGCATTTTCATAAAATAGAGACCAATTCCGAAAGGAGTTTGAAATTCCAAAAAGAGCTTCGAAAATATATATCTGGTTATCGTGACGTTTACGAGCAATTGACAGACAGACCGTCATCTCAGAAACTTATCACTTACTTTAAGATGCCAAAAAATAAATCAACTGAAATTGTATCTTCAGGTGACGAAAGCGATTTTGAATTAATTCTTTACAGGATGATGGGCGCTTTGGATTACGATGAGTAGCAGTGAATTATGTATGAGCATTTTAAAAATTCCTGCATGTATATAGTGAGAAATTAAATGTTTTTTTTAAATGTTTCCATGTGAAATATAATTATTTATTTTGTTTGGAAGTACTTTCTCATAAATTTCGTAAGATTTTTTAAATGTGACTTTTTTATGCGATCTCTCTCATTCGCAGAAAAAAAATTTTCAGTAGTATGTTGACAAAGTTGTCGTATGTAAGTATTTATAAAATTTTCGCATATTTTTTTTTCCTTTTTCTTTTTATACGGACCCTATTTATCGCACAAAAACAGGTTTTACTGTATAAAGTGATTTAATATGGAATATAAAGTCATTTCCATGAAAAGTCGCATACAAACCCGAGAGAAATACTCCCCAGTAAATAAAATAGAAATAATTTAATGTTTCTTGTGTGTGTGTGTGTGTGTGTGTGTGTGTGTGTGTGTGTGTGTGTGTTGTGTGTGTGTGTGTGTGTGTGTGTGTGTGTGTGTGTGTGTGTGTGTGTGTGTGTGTGTGTGTGCAGACCGATACTATTTGACCCACGGACCGGGGTTTGGGACCACTTCTATAGATAACTTTGCGAAAGTAATTCACTATAACTGCCTTGTTTTTTGACTACAGGTTATAAGTGGAACAATAATCACGATTGTATAGTAACCAAAGAGAAACATCTTTTAAAACAAAGATTTCTGTTCATAATTTCAAAAAAAAATTGATATTTTCTGAACTATTAAAGGAAACTGAAAAAAATCTTGAATTTAAACCCGAATATGTAAAAATTATGTTGAAACTATGTTGTAATGATATGTTGTAACTAACTTTTTTATAATTGTATTTATTAATTCATCGTTTCACAATACATTCAGCATAATACTTTACTTTTTTCAATTATTTTGTGCTTGTAAACTGGAAAAAAATGACTTATTGTCTAATGCAAAATGTGTTAAGTACAAAAGTTTTTATCGTTGAATATTTTGTGATGTATTAGTAAAATTAAAGAGTGTGAGGAATTAAATTATTAAATTATTAATAAAAAATTAAAGGAAGGAAGAACTCAAGGAATTAAATTATTGATTTATTTTGTCTACAACAATTAATTACAGCGTTTACACAGTTAGGCACAAATTATTCAAATCATTGAGTGTTTTAATACCCCAGAATATTTCATTGGTGAAAGAGGAGGGCAAAACACAAATTTTCTTTTCGAATGTTCCAAGGAGGTGGGGGTCCCTTCTTACTCCTCGAATTCCACTCGAGATTCGGCTTCCAGGTGGAGTGCAGATCTTCGTATTTTTTGGTTATGGCTGTCAGTGTCATGTCAGATGAAAGCATTCTGTATTATTTTAAGGTCGCTCGTGTGGATATGAACAGCGTAATATTATCTGCATAAAAAAAGCCAATCTGTCAGCTGCGAGGCGGGATTACACCTTCAACGTTGAGGGTTAGATCTTTTAAGTCCCTGTGACTAAACCCCTTTGGAAACTGTGGTAGCCAAGTGGTCATGATGGCGAATTCACGGCCAGAGTTGCTTCTGTCGAATCATGCTGCGATTTAAGACCCACCGTGTAGAGCAGTCGATGCACGCTAAATTTCTCGAGAATAAAAAGTCTCACGTTTTTGTGGTATGGAAGTTTGGGAAAAGAGGTTTCACTCAAATGTCCTCCTCGCCACTTGAACATGTTCAAAATTACGAGGACCGTCGCCCACAGTCTTCGCGTTACTTCGGAGCGCAACGTTAACAATAATTGCTGTCAAGAGTTTAACATTGCCTATTGTCACTTGAAGAACTTGCTGATACAGTGAAAATCGCTTCACACGAGACTGAGAAGACTGTGTGAAATATTTTTTCATGTTAAAAGAATTTCGTGTTAACGATATTACAATATATATATATATATATATATATATATATATATATTAACAAAATTAAAAATTTTATAGAGTATATATTTTTTAAAACATATATATTTTTTAAATCGATGAAACAAAAACATTCACTGGAGCAAAAAGAAATTTTTAATACAAAATTTTCAAATTTTTTGAAGAACAAAACATTTATTGAGTTTTTGGAAAATGATTCGATATTTTTCTTTACATTGTCTTTTCTTAGCATCAAATTGTCATCAAATTGTTCGATGTCGTCCAGTTTGTTTTTCATTTCCTCATTGATATATGTGTCTAAATAACTGCGCATACATAGGAACAGGAGCTGCATTATTCATTTCATTTTCTTCGTCAAAATCTGTAAATATGTTATTTTTTTAGCTGTGAACAAACTCCAAAATGTCTTGGTCTGCCATAATCGTGACTATACCCACATTGCCATCATCTACTTCAACGAATTCTTTCGGTGACATAGTTGGGCAGTCCAATCCGGCTGGTGTTTTCCGTATTTGGTTCATTCCGAGATGGGAAAATTTTTTCATGCTAAGAGGGGAAAAAATGCATGAAAATACATAGTAGATTGTCGGGACTGTTGTATTATTTTGTGTTAACGATATTTCGCTTAAAACGTTTTCGCAGTAAACGTATTACGCTGTAATTATATTTAAAGTTCTCGTGCGAGTATAAAAAGGGTTTGATAAGGATAAGTACTTTCAAGTCCAAGAAACTAATGTGAAATTTTTCTTACCTCGAAATTTCTAACATTATTCAGATTCAAACTGTGTCATTAATCTAAACATGTCATCCATAAATCAAATCACGTTATTACTTTGTCTCTGTATTTCTGTGTTTTAACAATGAAGAGAAAGAGGCGCTGTCAAGAAAAGTGTAATCTCAACAAACTGAAATGAGGCTGTTCGAAAGAGTAAAACATATTTTTTCTTTAATAGAAGGAGTTTATGCCTTTTTGTCAATACAAGAAATGAAATATAGAATCAAGAACTTTCATTGAATAAAAATTATAAAATGTTTGAAGTTTTAGATAAATTATAGAGAGCTCTAATTTTCCTTTTTTTTTATTTCTAAAAATTCTTTCTTTGTATAATTGCAGCAATTGATGTAAGGTAGAAAAAATAATAGAAATGAGTAAGAAAAGAAAAAGTCATATGAATGATAAATATAAGGAATTTAGTATTATTTCTCTAACCGTATTTTTGTCTAAGATGAAAAAGAAAACTCCTTCTTATGTTATTTATTTATTTATTTATTTGCAATTTTAATTTTTAAAAGCATATGAATGATTAATAAAAGGACTTTAGTACTATTTCTCTAACCGTATTTTTGTCTAAGATGAAAAAGAAAACTCCTTCTTATGTTATTTATTTATTATTTGCAATTTTAATTTTAAAAAGCATTCAAAAATATTTTTTTCTGAAATTCATAGTTTGATTACTTGAAAATTATTCGTTATGTACAAGAAATTTTACAATATCTACTTCATTATATAAATATTTTAAAGTAAATTAGCTCGAACATTTTTCGTTAGTTGTTTACTTTCAAGTCTTTCATTCTGACTGAAAAGCTTTAATTAGGCAGTAAATGGCTAAATTCAAATTTAATTTATTATCATTAAAATATTTTTAAAATTCTACTTTTTTAAAAAGATACGATCTCTGTGTAAAAAGAAAAAAATTCTTAAAAACTATGTAGTAGACTGTTACGTGTATTTGCACCAAACTAACCTTCTTCTAAAAGACTACTTTATGGGGCCACGGTAGCCAAGTGGTCTAGGCATCGGATCATGGCTAGCGTGTCATGAGTTCGATCCCAGTACCACTGAAGACCCGCCGTGTAAGGGAGCGATGCACGTTAAATCTGTCGAGGGCTCAAACGTCCTCCCGCTAGTGTGGTAGTTAGGAGACGGGGGCCAGTTCATATGTCGTCCGCGTCACTTGACCATGGTTCAAAATTACGCGGACCGTCGCCAAAAGCCCTCGTGTTGCTGAACAGTGCGACGTTAATATTCACTCACTCACCAAGACTACTTTATAAAGTGACTCGATATGAGAACCTTGTCTTCTGAAGGGAACGTGATGTATGAAAGTGAGCATATGTTTACTATGATACATTGTGGTTATAACAGATTGATAAGACTAATATCAGTGAAAAGGGAAGAAGTGCTGGTTATAAACCTGCTGCCATAGAGAAAGGTCCAGAGGAGAATTATTGAATGAACTCACTTAAAGTAATGTAGGATCTTGCGGTTAGAAGATTTAGTTTCGAGGTAGTAAGATAAGCCCTTAATAGTATTCATTTCACAAACAGCACGATGCATATAAGTGTTTTGTTATTAAATATTCAAGATAGATTGAAACGAGGGAGCTTATTTTATACACTACCCTGTTTCTGGTCAATTTTGGTGCGCAGAAAACATAACTAATTTTCCCACTTGCTTGTTTTCAGAATATTTTTAGTGTTTTAAATTATTTCTTAAAAACGAATACGAAGCCCATGCAGTATAATGGTTAGCTACGCTGACTGCTGTGCCGTAGGGCCTGGGTTTGAATCCCGGAGAAGATATGGATGTTTGCAAATGTACAGTGCCTTTGCTGCAAGGGGATACTCTAAATAGACACTGAGTTGCAAGTTTTCTCGTGAGGTTTGGTAAAAGGGGAAGAGAGATGCGAGCCCTGAGCTCCCTCAAGGTGATCTTCCTTAAAAGTTGGGTGTAATCGAGCCCAATAGTTCTATCACCTGTATGGTGCTCAAGGCTACGGCCTACGACAAGTGTACATCTAGAAATCAAATCTGTCTCAGGCTCTGGCAGGTTTCCTTCCTTCCCTTCGGGAAGGACAAGACAACAACATGAATCCGAAATTTAAACAGTTATGCTTTCTACCAATTTTCACAAAAAAAAAGTCTATTATTAAGAAGCAAAATTATAAAAAAAATTAATACAGTTCCTTTGACACATTTATGAAAGTAATTGATTTTTATTTCCGTAAGAATAAGAACAGAGATTTTATTTAAATATATCGTGAGCCCATATATTTTTTGAAAGATTCAATCAACATTTTCGCGGTATTAGCAATAGATATCTCGTTTTACAAAAATATTTTTTTATCGATATTATCTCAAAATAATCGATGTGATTTCAAACTTGATGAAATTCCAATCATGAATTTTAGAAATTATTTTATCTTTACAGTAAAAGTAGTTTCTTGATAATATTCTCATTTTCCTATTGTATCGGGCTATAACCAGTTTCGCTCTAATGCGTTGTTCTAATTTATAAATAACCAATTTTTTATATATTGCTTTTTATATTCTTATTTCATTCTCTTGTTTTCTTAACTCTAACAAAGATGGGAGTATCGAAACTAGATCTTTTTCCATCGACTTTTAAGAAACCTTTTCAATTTGATTAACTTTTTTAAAAGTTCTTTTAACTTTGTAAGCTTTTCGATTTAAATATAAAAGCTGATAGCATAGACATTTGTTAAAGCAACCAATTCTAACCTTATATAAAACGGGACATTTGCTTATATATTTCATTTCAATTGCTTTTTAATTCGTAATTTTACTAAAATTAAAAAAAGAAAAACAGCGTCTTTAGTGCTTGTATAAGCTAAAAGTTTTATATGATAAGCTATAATGTCCCTGAAATTGTACGATTTTACATAGGATATACAGAAACACAAATTGTGTGACACAAGTCATTTTTCAAAATCTTTTTTTAACGGCATAATGGGAGGTACTTTTGTTATTAAAGTTTATGTCAAATCCCCTCTTTAAATGAATTTTTGAGTTAGCTTTGAAAATGTTTTAAAAAAGACATCAAATTCACTTGTTTTAGTCTACATATGACACTTTTAAGCTATATCAAACGCGCCACAACTGCATAGCTATTTTCTCTTGAAATTTATAATCAGCTTGTAATACAACAATATGCCACAACTGCATAGCTATTTTCTCTTGAAATTTATAATCAGCTTGTAATACAAATCTTGTAAACCAATTTTAAAAGGGAATTTGAAAAGCAGAAATAAATAGCCCAGCTATAATTAGATAATTATGTTATTAAATTCTTATATATTAGTAATTTTCTTTCTGTATGTGTAAGTTTTTAATTATTGTTTCTTTTATTTGAAGTCTGGTATTTTATATTCAACGACAAATCTGTTTCAAAGCATTATACTCTCTAGGCATATGTACGGTCACGATCAACTGCAGAATTCCACCCAACTAAACAATTTTATAAATATTTGACAAATATTACTTTTTTCCGGTGTTAGTAATTTTCAGTGAAAATATATACAAAAATTCAAGAATATATGTATTTTTCTTTTACAAATTATAGATACTGGTTTTTACTTGCGCTATAAAAATAACTTAGATGTCCTCACTGATTTCAACTCCTTGAAGATTACGGATGTTTTTCTGAAGGATTTGAAAGCTAATGAGTTTCAGAATGAGGTAGAAGTTCTAAACAACTGCCTCATTTCGAATAATTATTCGCGTTTGGCGGAGTAATAGTTAAGCACGCAGATTAGATTGCACTTTATTGCCCGTTTCCTATTCAAGTTAAACTGGATGGCGCACTCGTATTGAGTGTTATCCTTTTCTTATTGTTGTCTCTGCTCTCGAGAGTGCTCGTGCTGTGCTCTCTCGAATCGTGAGTGGATTGGGTCAGGGACGGAATTCTTGTGGATATCGTTTCATTTCCTTTATGAATGAACACTCCTCTGTACATTCGAAAAGACCCTCACAATGGGAAGGAATAGATTGTTCTACGAAGGCACTCCCTCGTTTCGGCTTTGTTTCGAGTCCGTTTTTTTAAAAATCTCTATGACGCTGGTCTACTGCCATGACACAGAAAAATAATGTGTTCAGCCGTCTCCCAAAGCATTTTGAGCATTCCTAAATTTTATTTCAAAGTAATCTTCAGTCACTCATAAGTTCACTCATCAGTCATATCAACTCATTTTGCTACGCAAGAGGAAAATTGTTGTAAAAAAGGGATGCTATGGGTCGAAAACTTTATACATGTAAAAAATGCTGAAATACTTTCTTATTTCTTTCGTAAAAATATTGATTATTCCTCACATATCATTGCTCTACTATTTGTATTGTAAGTTTGTATTGACTTACATTGCAATGAAAACAAATATTTCTTAGCTTTATGAACAATACTTGAGATTATATACTGTATAAAATATTCTAATACGATGTACTAAAACTAATCTAATGCAGTTAATAAAAAATTTCAGTATTACTATAGACAGCTAAACTATATGTGATTATACCGTATACTTCGGAGTATAACTCTCAAAAAAAAATTTTTTTTTTTTTAACATGGAAGATAAGATCAAAATTTAAACCAATTATAAAATTTAGCTTCTAAAACAAAGAGAAGATAAACACATACAAAAATTAGATTTCTAAATATGCATTTGACATTCTTTTGTAAATGTTTTTTTTTTCACTTTCTAACATACATATAATTAACTGCTGTTTTTTTTTTATTTTGCTTTGAATGGTTTATTGGTACACTCATGTTAAGGCTCAACTAATGGCGTTCAACCTCCTTGAGTAACTGCACTGCTATATCTGTGTTGCCATCTGAAAAAAATATCTTTATGTTATCCGTTACGTGGGATCTGGACATGTCCAAATTAAAAGACTCTCTGGATTCCTTAAAGCACCTGGACGTTTTCGATAATCATTTCCTATCTATAATTTTTCATTGTTTTCGTCCATCTGTCCTTCTGTACAAGAAAAAAAAAAACCTTTTGGAAATTACATTTCGGCATCGGTTTTCATTTAAAAATACCAGGGTTGAAGTGTTTGTTGTAATGTCCGTTAAGCAGCAGAGCACTTCAGTGAAGTGAAATACAGTAATACCTCGACTTACGCAAACTCGAAACTACCCGATTTTCAAACCTCGTCAATTCGTTTTTTGTCTGAGCAAAAAAGAAGAAAAAAACTTTAAATGGTGTCTGGGGAAAAAACTGAGTCTTTTTATTTTGTGTTCATTGCTGATACTTAAGCGGAATCAGTGCTAGAATCTGATGAAACTGGTAATGTGACTGAAGAAGTTGTCCATCTTGCCAGGCAAATAACTTTAGAAGTGGATAGTGATACGTCAAGAACTGCTAGATTCTCACCATCAGGAGCTGGCAATTCATGAGCTCATAGAAATGCATGAGCAGAGCTAAACATTGAAGAACTTAAGTCTTTAGACTCAGTTCAATCAAAATCAGTGCGACGTTAATATTCACTCACTCACTCAGTGTAATCAGA